>JACCPG010002890.1:0-64073 GCA_016069955.1 Drepana arcuata | reverse complement strand
ATGAATGTGGACGAAGTTAAAGAGGTATGTAAGTCTAGAGAGTACTGGCGCTCTATACTCTCTGCTTACCCCGTTGGGACTCGATGATATGTATGTATGTATAGTCACAATGACAGATGGCGATGGGCTCGCCAAAGACTACTATTGTGACCATTATGACCATGTGTCACTTTAGCAGCTAAATCTCGCCTAACTCTGGCGGAAAGTGGACGTGTAGGTACTACCTATTACACCTCTACCTACTTCTTTGGGGACCCTTGTGGGAAGGCGTGAGAATATACATACATATATATATAAATATGTACCCGGACTTTCCTTCTTTCGCAATCATCTGTGCAACATTTGCCATGCTTCTACTCAAAATGTGAGTCTTATTGTATCCTCAGCCATTCTAAGTACGGACCCTAACAGTCCCTTGTATTTAAAGGTATGTCAGTATGTGCTACTTCTCTTAGATAAATACTTATGTAGACATGTTGATATAATATAATGGAAAGTTCCAAGTATTCATAAGTTCATGAAATTATTAATACAAATAACCTCCTTCCTTATACATTACAAAGAGTTTTTAATTAAGGTTCGGTGTGTGCCCAACTCTGGTCTGTTTAATATTTTATCTTCATACATTTTAGCTGTATCAATATCTTATACAAGTTTGATTAAGCGGTTTTATTATACAAAACTTTCCCTTCGGATAAACTGATAAGCAAATTTTACTTAACGTTATTACATTCCGTGACCCATGAACAAAAACCCGGAGGCGATTTCACTAGGATGCCACAAAATGTTTAATCTATTCTAGCTAACCTCATTTACAGCGGTACTAGTACATAAAAACATTGTATTATATTAGGTGGGAAGAAAATTTAAATTTAAAAAAATTATAACCAATTTAGGAATAAAAAAAACCCTACAATGAATACCAAAGTATATATTTTTATTATTACTTTCAGCAGCAATCGAACCTGCGACTCACCGTGAGATATAGTTTATCTAACATACTAACGGGTTTCAGTCAGCAATACAAGAAATATAATAGTGCCGTGGTGACATTTTAATTAGCTATTTACATAAAAACGTAATATAATAATTTATGGCAAGTGCAATAAAAAGAAGTTGCACTTATCTTTTTTTGCACTAAGAGTGCTTTAACTTAACATTACAGACGCTGTATACACGTCCATATTTCCCTTCATTTCCTTCCTTATTGCCAAGTGAGTAATAAAAATTGGCAGAAATGCCGTATGAATATCCATTACCTACTTTGAACGTTGACTTTGGAGTTTTTTCATTTGATGATATTACCAAATACGTTTCCGTAAACTGGGTAGAAGGTAATTTTCAGTTTTAGCAACAAAAATGTTCCACACGTAGAATAAAAATAGAATGGAGGAGGAAGATAATAATAACATATCGAATATCATATGTACGTTTTACCTAGTTCTTGTATTCGAAACCACATATGAGTAGAACGTTTCAGCACGAAAAAAAATTTGCGCCATAAAAACACAACACAAGGCATACTATACTACAAATAGTTAGTATAAATTGATAGTAGGCTCAAAAATGTACTGGTCACCCATCCATGGCTGGAGGCCTAGGTCTCGCCATTGACCGGTTAAGTAGCAAAAGTTCCCGGAACTAACGCTACGAGAGACAACACAAAAAAAAAAGTGTAAAAATCAAAAAATCCATGGAACCGTTGTGCGGGTACGAGTAAGTACCTACCTATTCCTGGTGCTTCTAGCCCAGTCCAGCCCAGCTCCCTTGCTTGCGATCCAGCAACGCCCTAAGCCGAGGTTGGTACCCCACAGGGGGTGCCCTTAGCTGTGTTGCTTAGAAATAAAGTGCCTGGCTGGAGGCCTAGGTCTCGCCATTGACCGGTTAAGTAGCAAAAGTTCCCGGAACTCACGCTACGAGAGACAATACAAAAAAAAAAGTGCTTCTAGCGCGGCTACTGTATAGGTTATGTTAACCTCTTACCATCAGACCAAACGTATGTTGGTTTTGTTGTAAGTTTACTTAAAATATAGTATAGACTATTAGAGATACCTGAGGCGAAATAATGCTTGATAAATATAGGTAGAATTTCCAACAATAGTGGAAATGCTTGACAAACAACAATGCAAAGTCGTAACACAAAATTCACGGCAACAATGCCTCCACTAACACTTAAAGACAAATAATAATACCGTCTGAGATGCTTGAACAAACACGGGCATCTATATCGGCGTTGTCGGAATATTGTCTTGTTTATTAGAACCGGACGCGCCTTTGCCTCGGGCGAGGATCCAATATAATGGAATACTTCAACGTTATTTGCAGATACACGGGTACTTACGAGATTCGCCCCAAGCCGGTATTAACGTGTACCTATGATTAAACTGTGACGACACGAATAAAGAAACGTAAAGGATTTGTGATCCTGCCTTTTTACTTAGTTGCAAAATTTGATGAATGAGGATTAATATTTAGCTTCAAGATACTTGTTTTTTGTTATCGGGCTTCGTTGAACAGTGAATTGTCAACACTCATCCTTGCTCTTTTTAACAAAATTAAAAAGGAGATTATTCTTATTCTAATGTTATTGTGTATTTTATTTTTTTCTAAAATTATAGTGTTTATTATTTTTGTTTTTTTTTATACCACATGGATGGAAAACAAGCATGCGGTCCGCCTGATGGTAAGCGGTTACCGCCGCCTATGGACGCTTTGTTGCAAGCCTCAGAATACAGAAAGAACGAGTTGCAAGCGTATCACTCGCGCGTTGCCGACCCTGCAGGAATCTTTTCACACCCTTCTTGAAGAACTCCATGCTGTACTCTGTTTATTTTTTTATTCATATCCTCATATGCCTGCCTAGAGAAATATTAACTTTCACGGTCAAGGTTCAGGCCTGCCCTCTAGAAATGGTTTATTAACTAACTATTCACGCAATTAGTGGGTCTTAAAATTCGCTTTTGGCCAATGTACGTGCCTTCACAAGCTGTAAGATCTAAACTATCGTTATTGGATTAACAAATTTGTAAATATTGTTTTTTACTACAGAGCTCACTACACTTGAAAATACATACTTACCTACATATAAAAAAAAATTATATGTAAGTATGTATTTTCGTAATATCTATGCGTAATCAACATCAAATAATGTAAATAAAAATTATATTAGGATCAATTAAAAAATATGTAATATGTATATTTCCGTTACTATATGATGGAATGATATTACTATAAAACGTATTTATATTGATATTATACAAATATTACACTACTGCGACACATGATAATAAACTAAAGAAAATGTTTTGTGTAACTAATAACACCAAATTAACCAAGCAAAGTGCAGAGTAATGGCTAAATTGCAATTGTTTATAAGTACATACGGAAATTGTATGTACAGAACATTGCCTGAGGCGAAATAATAGACAACTTCAACATCGGATATACTGTATTACATTGTATCTTGTTTCTAGAGGCAGTTAATGTAACTTCGTAATAAGGGTTACTTGTTCAGGAGCCCATGTGGTGAAGCTTTGTTGTTTCGCCCCAGCGTTGCATAATTTTGTTATGCTTTCTCTAGTGAGAAGTCTGGTTTCGTTGAATACATTTTAAACGGAGCATCTATTTTGGTTAATATTTATTAGGTCTTTAATTTGCCTGAGCGAGTACCAGAGCTTATTCCAAACTGTATATAATTTGTTATGCGAAATGTTCCCTTCTTTACTTTATTCTCAGCACCTACCTAAGTGCTTGATTTATTTAAGACAAGGTTGTAGGGAAACTCCAATACAAGGTTAAAGTTGCTGATAGCAACTAATCTGGTATTGCAAGCATACATAAGAAAACATATTTAGTTTACAACAGCAATTGACTTTTTCTGAGCTGCAATCACGGTATCAATATATAGCATGACATGTTTTATGAATGAAAAGAGATTCATAAACTGTTTTTTTTTAATTGGCTAGCTCGGCGGTGCTAATACGGCCAGTATCTAATACCAAGTTCGTGATAGACAGCTATATTTTTTTGCCGACGCTTAAATGCAGATGTTTTGAAAGAGCACGTGTTTGGTCTTAACACAGATGTTGCAAAAACTCAACCTCTCAAGTGTTCCCATAACTGCGTATGCTTTTTATGGCAACTAATGCAGTACGTACTTAAAAGGTTAGATTTATGGTTTCGTTTACGGCTTAAGTGTCAAAATTTGCATATTTCAAGGGTTCTTCCTAATAACGACATCACAGATAATAAGTAATTTCCTAAGCTACCAATAAAAAAAATACAAAAAGAGTAACAAAAATATGTGCTGAGTGGTTCGAGTACTAGTAGGCAACATAAATATGACAAGTTCGAAACCTGACTGTATAATTAAGTTTTTCCTGAACTTAACTATATGGACTCGCCAACTGTCACGATGGCACCTAAAATATATCACTGGCGGAAAGTGGGTGTGTGCGTACTACCTACACACTTCTGCCTACGCCTTCGGGGACCCGTGAGGCACAAGGGGACAAGCCTTATGCGTAGGCATCTTAAAGAAAGCTACATTCGTTTCGGAAGAAGTTCATAGGAATATGTATAGTCGTGCTGGAGAACGGCGACGGACTTGCCATTGCACCTAAAAATATATAACCCGATGAAAAGCGTGTGTTGTTACCTCTGCGCATCCTATCGGTGACCCTTACGGGAAGGTCTGAAGATAGAAGAATAGAAGATAGGTAAAACTATGTAAGATGTTTTAAACACCTTAAATTACAATATTTAAATCGCTGACAATTAATTTAATCGCTTTGCGATAGAGAGGACTGCCACTGATTTATAGTATAAGGCAGTCCTCTCTCTAACGCCCAGTGCTCTGTTAATTTTAGTTCTCGTAACCATGTACTTGGTTTCGAAATTCTTACAGCCATTACTTGTTCAGGATTCCAATGAATTTTTCTTTTGTGAACTAATTTTAAGGTAATTTCTGTAGTTCCAACGATGCCACCAGTATACCACCACCATACACAATTTGATATTTTTTCAACTGCATGACGCCAAGTTCCTAATACGCTAAACAGAGACTGTACCGCTAGTTTCACCTTCTCCCTATTTCCCAATATAAATATGAATATTTTTATTACAAGCTTGCTAAGCCAAAAATAAAAATAAAATTATAATGAAAATAAGAATTTCATGTAGAAATATTTATCACGCTTCGAAACAAACGTGTCCCGATTTGTAGATGCATTTCAATGATATAACACATTTCCCACTAGAGAATACAACTCGGAAGTTCCTTATTCGCACGAGTCCACACTCGACACTTGAGTAGCACACTTGAAAAATAGCACCTAAATGTCTGGTTCTTACCAAACCCACTTGGTAACACTGAGTAGCGTTCCCTGAGCTCCAAACAGGAAGCTCGTCTACAGATTCCCGGAACGTTATTGTGTAATAATTACTTATACCACACGCTCAAATGTTCGGTATGTTTTTGAGTATGGAATAGGAACCTTGTAATAAATTTTACGCACACGATGTTTATTTATCTGTGCAATGTGTGGCGGATTTGGTAGCCGCGCAAACAGTCTTAGGATGAGGGAAAAACAACTTTGTTATTACAACAATATTTTAAATCAATACAATGATTCAAATATAAGTAAATTTGCATTCGAAATTAAAACAAAAATAGCAGCTGCATTTGATATACAACAGCAAAGATAAAATAAATAAAACGCCTTCAAAAATAAATGCGTTTTATTTCGATAAATTTGTATTCGGTTACACATGGTTTCGTCTCTCCTCTGAATGAATAATCAACCGTTGTTAAGAATTTTGGTTGATTCTTATTTCAATGACAAACTACATGTAATATTTAAAATCTGAGGTCTTGGGTTCCTGAGGCTCACCATCTTCTTAAAGAGGTCTCGCTTCGTCTAATCGAGACCTCTCGTGACCTGTCACGAGAGGTCTCGATTCTCTGAGCGAGATGTGTTCCAGCCCCCTGGGGCTGGAACACATCTCGCTCAGAGAATCAGCATTGCTATCCAGCGCGGCAATGCTGCTAGTGTTCTTGGCACTTGCTCCAAAATATGATTTGGGATGAGATCCCAGAGCCCTCCTATATTCACAGAGGATGGCCACCGAGGGGTTTTAGTGAGTAGAAATCTCACATAACCCGTTCGTCCCCCCCTAGGACGGGGTCCCTAAAAAAGGTTTCCGTCTCGAAAAAAAAAGGATACCATTTTGGTTAAATATTTCATCTATAAGTAATAGCACTGTATTTTGTTAATACTGTTGTAAAGTAAATAAAGTATATTTATTCAGTAAAGTATTCCTTTCCACTCTTGCTTAGCACACGTAGTCTGTCGATAGACAGACTGAGCATTCCTAGATCCGTTTTAAGACAGCCGTAATTCTCTGCGAGTGTTTCACACATAATAATCTGATAATGTGCTTGTTGTGCATGCTTTAGCGTGCATTTTAAGTGCCTACATGCAAGCAATATTGGATTGGATGGAGTGATTGATAGATCTGGGTCAATATTTTGTTAAACGCTTAGTTTTTAAGTAAGGGTGGCTTATCAAAGTTTTTTTCTTTTAGTCATGTATCCTCTTATATAACAATAGATATTTAATTTTACTAATTGAATCGCTATTTCACATTACCGATTTCAGAATTACCAAAACTCTTTTTTACTACTTTCGTTCTTATTTACGCTGTAAAAGAATTTCTAGCGTATTATTTTTGACTTGGTCTGTTAGTTGCTAATGTACCTTCCTAATTATATCTCAATTCGCATTTTCAAAATATGGACTAGTCAATAAAATCTATTGCAACCGTAACGATTCCCAACACTTAAAATTTCAAACGATATAAACGTATTATTTATTGTTTAATGTATACGTACTAATGTGTGCCTACTTCTATTAAAGCGGTAACCAGATATTAAACTCGCCGAAGAATGCAAACATTTTGAATGGGCACCCACCGTTACTGAAGGGTACCGTATCATAACACAAAAGAGAAATATGGCTATTTTACACCAGTGCGGTAGATTATATCTTTTATGTTTAAAATCAACAGGAAGTTTTCAAATGGGGCATGTAACCTATACTTATTTCGGATGCTGGCACGCATTGAATGGGAGGGTGAATAATTTTTCAACCAAAGGGTTTGTGCAAACAAAACCGTAAAAAGTAGCTGCGTTTTTTTAATATTGTTTCTCTATTTCTGCGCTGCGTGCAATGTGCTACACTTAGTGGGTCGTTTGAAAAAGTTTTAATTAATTTCAACGGCGATAACTAAGAAAAAATATATTTACAGCAACATATAAAGAAACTTTATCGGAAAAGTCGAGTGGTTTCGAAGAGAGGTAAGCGTTAATTGTGAATACATACATACATATGATCATCACGCCGATTCCTAACGGGGTAGGCAGAGAGACTAGAGCGCCAGTTCTCTCTTAGACTCACCAGTTCTCTCTTAGACTCACGGAAGACAAGTACGGTATTTTTCAACGCCAATAATGAATACATTCTAATAATTTAATCTCATTACTTAAACTTAATCTTTTGCATGAGGTGGTGGTCTTTACTCGAAGTACTTGTACCCACATTTATTTAGACATTTTAAAAATTGCAATCAAAGTAGAAGTCTTTAATAAATAAAATTGCAAAAGGAGTTTGTCCCCACATAAGCACCTTTTTATACTACAAATGTGGCAAGCAGGCGTGTGAGCGTAAACGCTTACCGACGGTTATGGACGCTTGCAACTCCAGGGGTAATACTCGTTCGCTGCCGACCCTAAAAACCTACTTAATGACAAATAATGTTTCTTAACTTTTCAATTGCTGGTAGATATGTATTCATTATGGTCCATATTTACGTGGATTTGGATAAGCTTGATTAATTTATTGCTACAACCTGTAAACATAGCTATAAATGGAATGAACACGGATATAACGTAATAAAATATAACAGATATTTGTCATACTGTGCTAACCCCAAATTACCTACATGGGAATCCCTTTCACGAACAACCAAACTAATATACAAGTTAGGGACTTTGTTGAGAGAGTATCTAATGACTTGTCTCATATTATCCGTAGAACTTTGGCGATAGAACGTTAATAACTTTTTTCTAAAATTTGCTTGCGGAGACAAAGACAGAATATACTTAACTACTTCTCTAAAACTCATACCCTAAGACAGGTGCATATTACTATTCTATTCTCAAATAAAGTTCTACCTTTGGGGTCATAGCCGCTGCTACTTGTATAGTGCACATACATATTTTATTAATTAAAGAACTAGAAGTAGGTACCTATATAATTATGTACATAATAATTTAGCTCTGAAAAGAATTACATAAATTTTATTATTTACTTTGTATAAATATTAAGCTTTTTTTGGAAGACCACGATGTTACGTGCCGACTGACCTGACATACCCAAAGTGTCCTTTATACATTTTTTATTTTTAATTTACGAGCTTTACTGTGAAGGATAACATCGAAAGGAAATCTGCACATATTTGAGAAGAGATTCAAAGACGTATATTATATAGTTATACTTGAGAAACGGCGATGGGCTCGTCATCTGTCACGTTGGCACCTAAAATATATCTCAGTCGAAAAATTTGTATGCGGGTGCTACCTATGCACCTCTGTCTACCCCTTCCGGGACCCCGGTGTGCATAATCACTGTACTTAAGTTCAGAAAAACTCATTGGTACAGTCGAGATTCGATCTTACAATCTTTGTGTTGCAGGCAACTACTCGAACCACTCGGCCACCATGGGTCTTTGTGTATGTCATATATATAATATGTACATATGTATTATATATATTTCTTGTGTCCGTGTGTTAGTCATTGAACTCCTCCTAGACGGCTGGGCCGACAAGCATAGTATATATATATATTATCTACTCTGCTTGTCTTCTAAAAATTAAGAAACAGTTTTGTTTTTGATGAAGCTGTAACATACCCGTGACGCTCATTCTATACTTAGATGACAAAACACTGTTGACATAAAAAAAGCCTTGAAACGCAGTTACATAACTCGTTACGGAGCATTAACGCCTTCGGTTAATTTTGCACGCTTCTAACGTCAGAATGTCTTTGTTTACCAAATTGTTTAGCACACGTTTCTGTTTACCTCAAACTTATGTTTTTGTTACGTGAAGCACTGAAAGAATGTTGAAAACAACAACATTGTCGGAAAAAAACAGGATATTTTTGAACTACTTTGTAGTATTTACCTCTAAGACAATACACCCGTTTTTGATGGAAATGCAAAATGGTTTTAAGTTTGAGCATTACAATTACATTAATGCTATTATCGTAGGGATTTGGAATATTTTTTGAGTTATGGATAATAGCAGTCAAATTAACAAACTTACAAAAAATAAAGTCTTTCCTCTTTAACATATTAGTGTAGTTATATATGTATGTTTAATTCCACATAGATCCAGTTGCGTCACAAGCAGATAATTATGCTCAATTCATTAATATACTCACTACAGGCGGAGATCGAGCAAGCATTAACCGCAATCATTAGTACTGATAATACAAACTAGCCTATCTTTAGCACAATATGTCTTGGATGACTCACCCTTATCGCTATTTTGTATAGACGATACCACTGCGATATTACTTACAATTGCTAATACCAAACGACAAATCATTAGCGTAAGTCCGAACACATGTTGAATACCGCGATCCCGATCGTGTCACTTTCGTCTCTTCGCCACATGTCGGGCGTTAGTTATATATGGTAGTTAAATCCCTCGATCATAATAACAATGTGGGGATTAAGGGATTCACATGGTTTAGCGTGCTTGTTGGTGGTCCGAGTTTTTTGCATTGAGTGCAAGTTTGAGTGGTACAGCCGAAGGGGCTTCTATGTTATTTTAAGAGGTACTCATATAATTTATGTCAGCGTGTGAATCTGAATCTGACAATCACTTATCTGTGTTATTGTATTGGCAATATTTTTAAGACTAATTCAATTTTATGAAATGTTATGTACAAACATGAATATCATCACGCCGAATCCCTAACGGGGTACCTACCCTCTCTCTCTCTCTTTGCCTAGAGAGTATAGAGCGCCAGTTCTCTCTAGACTTACTGACCTCTTTCGCTTTGTCCACATTCATCAGTCTAAATTGCTAATTTTAATAAAATTTGTCTCGTTTGAATAAATGTTTGATTGTATTTATTGTTTAATAATATATAATATATAAAGTATAATTATATTAATAAATGTTTAATATATAATTGAAGTGGCAATGGGCTGGCCATATAATATATGTCGCAGAGGCGATGACAGATGGAGCCAGCGAGCGCTTCACTGGAGGCCGCGAACGGGTGGCAGAAGCGTTGGAAGACCGCAAGCCAGATGGTCGGACGACATTAAAAAGACGGCAGGGCCGACCTGGAGTAAGATCGCCGCATCAAGATCAGCATAGAAATCCATGCAAGAGGCATATGTCCAGCAGTGGACGCATATATGCTGAGAAGAAGAAGATATATATATACAAAAGTCGTTCCTAGGTCATCTAGAGGGCCAGCAATCTACGAGCAATGCACCCTTGATGTTTCAAGATACTTAATCACTCTTGAAGGAAAGCGTGCATATACCTAAACATAGATTAGCTAAATTATAGTGTATTTTCTCCGAACAATGCAACTAAATATTTTTTCTATCATATTTTAAACTAGAATCGTTTTTTCAAGTACCAACTTTATTTAAAAATAAAAGCATTAAAACCATTTGTTACCAATAACAGACATGCCGCAAGCTTTTATAAACTATCAAAACCAAAGGGTCTTTTATAGACATTTGTTGGGTCATTTTGTCACCCCTTAGCTTAAAACGGCTAATTCAGCCAATGCTCATTCATGATATAGGGTTGGTATTGTGTTAATATCGATATTAGGATCGAAAGGTGCCACATAAGAGCCCGATTATTCATGCGCACGACTAGTACCGGTCCGTGTTATGATTTAACGGCCCCCATTGTACCTAATGGGTGGTTTTTAAGCAGGATTTTTACAATTACAACTTTAGTATACAAAATATTGCATGCAAGTTTGACATTTCATCGATACTTCTTTTGGATGACTATAGTGCTCAATCTAATCTTCTTATATATAATAGTTTTGAAACATTTTCAATTCATTATATTTATAATAAGAAACACTCAAGAGGAGGCAGGTAGAAAGTAAAACGCCACGAGCTCGTGATTCTCATCTACATTCATCAAACGTTTCATACGCCACTGCATTCTGTATTAGCTCCTATATACAATAGTATATCCAAGAATACAGGTGCACCGAAGCTCCGTTGTACGAAATACATTCTTAATTTATCAATTCACAATTCAGGTGAATTTACCTAAAGGTTTATATGTACGCAATTATTTTAAGCATGTTAGTATAAGTATCACATACCTGCCTTGTACACAAGAGTCAGTACAACTTTGTGCTTAGCTTCTGGAATTTTGCATGGATAATTCGCTTAAACGCGGTATGCACGAGAAGTGGTCTCAGACGACCGTCGGTCATTGCAAGCGCATTTTCTTAATTATGACCTGAATGTTTCAGGAAAGCTGAGAATCCACTGAAGTACATAGCTGCTGAATATTTTGCATCATTTAATTAATACATGGTGCGCCAAACTTCCACTGACCTATTCTAAGGAGGGTTCAACAACTCCACTACAATCGCTATCTTCTCACTCGTCAAAATTGTATCAAAATGTGTACTTCTGGGTTTCTTTAAGAAGGAAATAAAGTCATTATTATTATTGTTATCATCAAATGCACTAGTTTCAATAACTACATGTACTAAGCAAATACGACAATATAAGAATATTTTTGATCCATACCTATACAAATAATTTAACAAATTTTACGAAAGAAATAAAAGTGACATGTAGCGTTATTTGTTTCAGTTCATCTACACTTATATTATACTAGCCGCGGTTTCTCCCGCGTATAAATTCATAACCTTTTCTAGCAACAAATATAACCTATGTTACTCAGGGTGAATGTAGCTTTCCAATGATAAAATAATGTTTGAAATCGGTCCAATTGTTTAGGAGCCTATTCAATACAAACAAATAAATAATCAAATCTTTCCTCTTTATATTATAAACATAGAAAAAAGGTACGTTTGTAAGTTTTTTTTGTAGGAAGTAATTAATCTCTTCAGCTTCTGAACCGATTTGAAAAAATAATGTTTGCCTTAGGAGGCCCGCTTATTGAGAAAGGTTAAATGGTACATTTCACCTTGCTGCAGCAGTGGAGAAATCAATAAAAACGCGAGTGCAACCACGGTGCATACCTAGTAATGGAAATATACGGAATTTAGCTAGCTGTAAAACATTTACGCTATCTATATAAGAGAATTTCACACAGATTATGACACAGAGCCATCTAGGAATACTCAATATTGTATTAAAATAGTTGCAAACTTAGAAGTGTCTATATCAGGCCGGCCACGCATCCTTTGTCGAAGTCCGACTGGACGCTTAATGAAAATCGGCTTGCTCGCTTTCTGCATATAGAGAGGCAATTTACTGAAACGGTCCCATGCCTTCAAACTAATGCTAAATATTGTGGCAATGATCAGCGATCTTATACCTTATCATGATAGACATAGGGACCATAAATGCGAGCTGCAAATACGTACGCATTTGATACTTAATACATATGCAAATATAATATAGCTGAATCCCAAGATAAATTAGGGTATTTCAATCTTAGATTTGTATTAAATTAATTTCAAGTAACACATAAATCGAAATGTTTATGGGCTAATTACGACAAATTATTATCATGTGCCTTTACCTTTCTATATTATATAACGATGCTATAACGTTCAACCCGTTTGAGTGGTAAATATCTACCTGAAAATCAACTAGGCAGCTTATATCAATTAAAATACCCACGGTTTTCGTCAAAATGCCGAAAGTTTACGGTTACCTTAACCCTCGTGCGCAATTTAGGTCTGAATAGCCGCTTTTAATTTTTACCTTTAAAATTCTGAATCCGCTTTTAACGTAATCGTATTGATGGTATTACAACATACACCGTCATACATATTGAAGCATTTAACTACGACACTCATAACAAAATCATCTCTCAGTAGACTTTAAATGAACGTAAAGATTTTAGATGCCAACGTGATAGATGGCGACTCCATCGCCGTTACTCAAGCATGACTATACATACACGTTTGAATTGCTTCTCGGACGAATGCAGGTTTCCTCTCGATGATTTCCTTCGTTATAAAGCTCGTGGTATGACTAATGTTCAACACTGTCCTTAAGCTCAGAAAAACTCATTGGTACAGTCGGGATTCGAACTTGCGATCTTTGTGTCACAGGCAACTACATGAACCATTCGGCTACCACGGCTTTCTGTTCAAAGCTCGTTTAATATAAGAAAAGAAAAACACTTGAACGTTCTTGGCATCTTTTCATGAAAGAGTTAAACACTAAACACGGAGTTACAAGAAAATCTGTTGACATTAGGAAATCAAACCATTTTGTAAATGGAATCCAACTAAACAAACTGTCAAAGTCCATTTAAGGTATTTTTGATCAAGCAAAGCGGTTCAATTTCGAACAAGTTTAATCACAGACGATGTACACAGGAGTAATCCGATACTTGTTCAACGAATCCGACAACTTGTCGTGTGATTCCTCTCAGCACGTGCAACCGAGACATTATAAAGAGCTCCTATGTGTGAGCTATTCACATCTATGTAGAATGAAATAAACGATGACTTTGAACTGTATTAAATGCGAAAAAAAAAACGGATTAGCCTGGGCGTATTTCCTTTTATTTTTAACAGACATGCATAGATACATAAATATATAAATATACAAACATGCAGAGAGAGTGGAGCTCCAGTTCTCACTAGACTTACAGCCCTATCTCGCTTCATCTACGTTCATATGTACATGCCCGCCGGTTACGAGAACTCTTTGCTTAGAAAAATATTTTTCATAGGTGTCCAAATTATTATTGTGTGTTAGACGTTTCAGAGTTTTGGGTTGACGGTTAAATATTAAAATTATATATGGTTTACGTAATTTACGTACACGTTGGTTTCATTATTTAATTTATATGGTAAAGGAAACAAGTACCTATTAAACTGTTTTTTTTTCTTTCAATGGCATAATTTTTGTAATCTTTCTAGAAAAACGATATCACGTAAAAGTAAATCACTTAAGTGAAAATCTCCGATAACCGTTGCGTCGGAAGAGACCCGAAACTCGACACCGACGTGCGTCTCCCTCCTGTCATCTAAACAAACATTCCGACGAATGTATCCAAAATAACATAATAAATCATTTCCCCTACCATGTGAGACTTTTTTCGATCAAAATTTGTTAGTTTCGTGACAATCTGTTCCGCTATTTGCTTAGCGTCACTAAACAGATGGCAGAGGCTACATTCATCATTTTCAAAATATTAATTTATAAATGCAATGACATTTTTGACTTCGCTTGAAACAAATAGCAGGATTTCAGTCACAAGAAAATTCATTAATTTGTATTCGAAAAAGTTTGTTAACATTCCGTTTCGTCTACTGACATAGTTGTATACATACATCATCGCATACATCCCTACAGGATAGTCAGAAATAGTAGAGCGTCAGCTGTTTCTAGACTTACACATCCCTTTTGCTTCATTTACGTTCATCTGTCACGTTGGCACCTAATATACCTCTGGCGGAAAGTGGGTGTGTGGGTATTACCTATACACCTCTGCCTACCCCTTCGGGGACCCTTGTGGGAAGGCGTGAGGATATATTATATTATTATTATATAATACATGCTCTTCTCTATGAGTACTCTGGACGTTCCTATGCACGAGTGCTCGATCTATTTGATATAAGTAGTAGGCACGTGGTATTCTTAGTCATGAGCCTTATTTCCGGGGGTCAAATATTTTATTATTATCTGGGTACTTATTATAAAATCTTAGATTTACACCGTACATGAGACATAGGAAGAAAAATACATTTGAGAAGATGAGATTTAAGTGTTTTTGTTTAACAAGTGTAAAGCTGGTCTAGTAATATTCATAAAGTTGTATACATAAGTATGTAAATATTCAAATATGTCGATAGTTTTACACACATATATATTGGCTTAAAGTTTGCTAGTAGTTGATCCGTTAAACAAGTACTAGCAAAGTTTTAGCAACAGGGGAACAAGTTCGATTACACTTCGGCGTTCGTATCATGCTCGCAATGCTATTAGGAGGCTGACATTTGCTCTCAATGCGAGGGCATTCGGAGAATCTCAAAATTACTCATTGGCATTGCAGTCACGAGTCTGCAATACCGCTCCGACGCTGATTTTTACTTCTTTAAATTCCAATTGCACTATTTCACCTAGTAGTTTAGTCATAATCTATCAGAAAAAAGGTGAGAATAAAAGATTCTGATCAAATCCGTATGAATTTTCATATTAGTATAATCATGGACTAAGTTCTCAAATATATTTATTTAGCAATACAAAACATATCACTGGACTAACATTCAGATAATTAAATTTGATTTTTTTTTACCATTCATATTAGATATACATATCTATTAGAAATGATGTATACCTATCTATACATCATTTCGTGTCGTATTTTATATAACGTATATTATAATTTTTCTGTCGATGGTTTTTGTCATGTTAACACCTATATGGCAATTACCAATTTTCAAATATAAAGATTAAAAATTAGTTTCGGTATTTAGCGTAGCGGTTCTGCAATGATTTTGGTTTTATTTCAGTAAAATTTACATATTTTTTTGTGATCCCAACCGATGTTTTAGGGATATTGTTGTACAACTAAAGTTAAAGAAATCATTTATATCATTTCAAAAAATTTGTATTTTAAGCTACCAAATATTTTTCAGTTTTTTTTTTTCGAATTAATGTTGTAGATGTTTCAAAAGATTTAAAATCCAATACAATAAACTCGTCTAGACCAGGATCAGAGTAAAGGGAAAACTTTTTAAGGAACCCTCGAGATCAAATTTGTCAAGAGCCTCGTGAGTTACTGAACGTCTAGTGAATGAAAAAAGTCCCGAAACAAATTGTTGGCAAACGATACAATTGTCCAGGAGCGAAAATATGTTGATTGAATAAAGAAAAACCATTAAAAGTTTCTCATGGACTTTCTGCTTTACTTGCCACAGACAAAACGAACGCATTGCGTGGACCGACAGCATGCCAAGTTTTACTGAGACAGTGCTAAAGGTAATTAGGATGTATACAGAAAATTAATTATATTGAATGCAATTCAAAAGGCGTTAAAAACATTCGAACGCTTATATTCTGTTATAAACATTAACAAAAGAAAAATAAAGCTCTTTCCGGATCTAATAACACCAATAATAAAGTTCCTTTGCCCTTAAGATTAATATAACTTTCCTAATACATCGGCCCACCCGCCCGTATGCCATACTCAAGATCTATCCATATAGTTCTATCCATATAAAAACAACTGTTCGCTTTTATTTGTTGCATTAACTTCTACAGCGATAGTCGTCTAATACGGCAATATTTCTGGTTGTTAATTCTGGCCAATAAGTTTGTTTGCCTTAAATTGTCGACTGTTTTGTAATTCATTTCCTTTGGCCGACTAGCAAGATTTAATTGGATAAAGGAAGCTATTAAACCCATTATTAATTTATGTTCACACAGTGGCAACTGCGTTTATATTGAAACATAAAGTCGTTATCTTTAATCAACTAAAGGGTAGTTCAACTGTCAAAATAGCCACCGAGCCCATTGGAATGTTAAAGCTGTCACAATGAATTATTTGCATGTCACAACCGTGGGTGCGATCCAAATTCCTCTGATACCTTAAATAATTTGGGCCAAATAAGTTTCTTTTTAACGAGAGTCCAGCGTCAATTAAAATAACGAAGGTTTTTCGGCTTCCCTAAAAAGTATCCGACGTTCTTTGGAATCTTTCGGTGCGATAAGCACGTTATTTAAAGGTGCAATGTTTAATGGCGGCCGGTACAGTCTATCGAACCAAAGTGTTGGGTAGGCAAAAACTTTTCACTTTGCCGCCATCGTGGTCACCCATTTTAAGCTTTAGCATCTCTGAAATAGTGATCAAAAGTATTTTATCTTTAACTAGTATTCGTCTTTCTTGGGTTATATAAGAGTTTATAATACTATTCGACTGAGATAATATTATCTATTTAAACACGGAGTTTTGCAAATTATTACACAGTAGATGCCAAACTATTTTACAATGTAAAATAAAAAAAAAAGAAACGGAAAAAAAATAACATATATATTTAATAAAATGCAAATTTCCCAAAGGAAATCAGTGCGGTTTATTCATTTGTGAAAGTAAGCCATTCTTTTTGAACCATTTAGAATTTGATAGTTTTGGAGTCACATTAGTTTCTTATCATCATAACGATGTACCTATAAGGCCGATACTTTGATTGATATTTTATAATTAGTTTGTGTTTCATTAGTATGTTTTCTATGTCCAACTGTGGACTATTATAAGCTGATGATGATGATGATGTGTTTCATATGAATAGAGTTTATTGCAATATCAATATTTACATAAAATATAACCTATTCAAATCAAATAGAGAGTACCTATTCTCTTCTGTCACAATGCCTAATTTATAATTCAATTAAACCCGTAGTATTCGATTTCGCGAGGGTTGAACTGTATTTGCATATGTGTAGCTATCCCTAAAAAGCTATATGAAGACAATATATTATTAATCTTTAATTTACTTTATTAGAGTTTACTCCCCTATTTGGCGTTGCCACCCTCCCTCAAGGGATTTGTGCGAGAGAGTGAAAATTTAAATTTGAATGACCCGCTGCAATCACCTTTAGGTTCAGTTTTAGAACAAATTTACCTTCGAGTATAATATCGTTAGTCTCGTGTACACGGCCTTTATTTGATGAAAGGGTGAATTGTGACAATATTTGGTTTAGACCTTATTGTCTACTGTTATGAAAATAACATAAGCATATACTATACGTAGCAATTGTTTCTGTACTTCTTACATCTTTTTTTTTTTTTTTTTTTATACCACTTGGGTGGCAAACAAGCATGCGGTCCGCCTGATGGTAAGCGGTTACCACCGCCTATGGACGCTTGCAACACCAGGGGTATCACTCGCGCGTTGCCGACCCTGCAAGAATCTTTTCACACCCTTCTTGAAGAACTCCATGCTGTACTCTCCAAGGAAAACCTCAACGGGGAGCTCATTCCACAGCCTGAGCGTTCGCGGAAGAAAACTCCTTTGGAAGCGCACAGTGCGAGACCTTTGTGGTTCCAAGGTATGGGGATGAATTTCCCGTCGATGGCGAGAGGTGCGATGGTAGAAGGTGGAAGTGGGCATCATGTCGAATAATTCTGCTGAACACTCCCCGTTATACAAGCGGTAGAACACACACAGGGAGGCAAAGTCTCTCCTCAGACTTAGTGATTCCAAGCTGCTTGTGAGCAAAGGATCATCGACAATTCTAGCGGCGCGTTTCTGAACCGCGTCAAAAGGCCCTAGCTGGTATCCAGGGGCTCCCGCCCACAGGTGGCAGCAGTACTCCATATGTGGCCGAACTTGTAAAACCGACTTATAAAGTTGCAGCCTTTGTGAAGATGTGAAGTACTGCTTAGCCCTGTTGAGCACACCGAGCTTCCTCGACGCCAGCTTAGCCTTGTCCTCTAAATGACCACGGAACTGAACGTCGCTAGAAATATTGACCCCAAGGATCCTAATGCTCTCCGAGATGTTCAGGGGAGTGTTCTGGAATTGTGGAGCCACACACATCGCTTTTTCCGTACAATTCTATAGTCGACGTTCTTCTAGATTCTACATCGATGACCTGTTTTTAGTATGGCTATGGCGGTCGAACTTTTCGGCAATAAATATTTCAATATATTTTATCTATAGCTGATAAAAGTGTTCTATCTAATCTAATATTCTAAATAACTTGGTAAATGGTTCCATGTAGTCGGCTTTAACATCGAAATAGGTTTTCCTAAATCTACTATTTTCTATATTACTATATGCCTTTTCATTGGTATAATTATTTTTATTCTTCATTCATATTTTCATTTGTATGCAGAGTCATCCAATCTAACGTAGCCTCGTCGATAAAGCCGAGAATATGATATAAAAATTAAATTATCACTTTTGTGAAATTTCTTCATCCCAAAATCTACAAACAAGTCACTGCTTCAAAATTTTATGCCGTAATAAAAATATCATTCTCACTAATAAGCTGTTTGTATCTGTTTCGTAATACTAAAAAAGATCAAGGGATCTTTATTCAACCAACCTCATTTGTTAGTGAAGTAACTTATGAGTCCTATGAGACTGCTATTGCGTTAAAATCTCTAGTAGACCGTTGTAGAGTACTAATGAGTTGAAACTTGTTTTATTTATAGAACGTGTCTAACAATTGCGCAATTGAAGACGAAGAGTAGACGAAGAGTAGAGTAGAGTAGACTTGAGAAAGAAGACGTTAGACGTGTACTTGAATAGTACATTGACATTTTTCAAATGCTCTCGTTACAGTCAACGTTAATTGGAATTGTCATTATACACAAATTGATCTAGTCCCTAACCATGCAAAAGTTCTACTATGGACACTAGGCATCAATAGACAGACTTACATACTATGGACAATTTTGATAAATAGATAGAAAACCTAAGCCGAACCGCCTCCATGTTCATCACACAAATATCCACCTTCTGCGAATTTTAACCTTAAACCTCAGCGTCGCATCCAGGATCTCGGAGTACAAAATCAGCCGTCGTCGACTATCGCTTAAGATACATATCCCTTTGAAGAAATGTAGGTGGTACCTGATGTTCGAGATCTTACTAATCCTTTGGAAAAGGTAATTAGTATGTAACTTTGTGCAATTCAAAAGAGGTTGCCAAAACGGACGTTGCCAAAAAGATAATGCTAATACCAGGCAAGCAGGATTAAGAACGAACATTTCAACATCTACTCGGCAGGCGTATCGGGTATACGCAGATTTGTTGGTAATGTTCTAGCAAGTCAAACCAACCAACCTTTTTTAAGACTAAAATGTAAGAATTTTATCTTAAAAGTGGGTGTGTGGGTACTACCTATACACCTCTGCCTACCCCTTCGGGGACCCTTGTGGGAAGGCGTGAGGATATATTATTATTATTATTATTATATTTTATCTTAAAATAATAAAGGTTTGTCTATAATGGACATTAAAGGATACTTGGACTCGCTAATTGCAGTAAGTGCTGAAAAAACATCATTCTATCTTCAACAACTTTAAACAATGCTCGGAAACAAGATATACTTTTGTGTAAATACTTCTGACAATGGTTTTCGTATCGAAGAACGTTGGTATTAATTTCAAATTATAATATACAGCTTAATTTGACAACATAAATAAAAACCTGTCAGAAGTTACTTCCGCCGCTATTATGGAGGTTCTCCCTTCAGAGTACAGCGTGGAGTTCTTCAAGAACGATGTGAAAATATATATGGCATCTCGCGAGCCATACTTTTAGCGTACAAAGGCAGGCCGCATGCATGTTTATACCCTTAGTCGTGCTTTATATATACCTATACATACATTTATATATGGAAAAATATTTGATTTTTGATAAAGTAAGAGCCGTGGTGGCCGAGTGGTTCGAGTACTTACCTGCAACACAAAAATACAAGGGCGAATCCCGACTGTGCCTATAAGTTTTTCTGAGATTAAGGTTATTAGACCCGTATGGGAAGGCGCGAGGATATATAGATGAATATAGATGACAAAGTCAGTACTGACGTAAAATAAGCTATGCTACTCATATCAATTTATGGTTAGTACGCTACTGCTGGCATTGCAAGTGTCAATAGGTGACGATTAATGCTTACCGTTTGTCGGGTCGCATGTTCGAGTTGTTTATTAACCATTAGTGGTGCTATTTTTATATAGTATAGTACCGAATAAAGAATTAATATTCCAAAGGATCAAATTTATAAAAAGAGGAAACCGAAAACGAAACAAAGAACAATAAGCCTTTGAATATTACGGGCGAAAAAATAGCATTGAATTGAGAATAAGTTCAAAAGGCAACTCATTAAGTGACGACCAAAGAAATGTTCGGGTTGTAATCAGCTTGCTAGCGGCGATTAAGACGTACAAACTCGAGCTGGCCCTGAGACAACGATGTGACACTGATGTAATATACTTTTTTGGATGTGACGAATTATGATAAGATAATTAATTATCCTAATCGATAATTTGTATTAATTTTAAAATAACTCTGAAGTCATCGCAGAGGTATGACAAAACTAATATACATATACGTACATACATGTTTACATAAGGCAAAAGAGAACTGCAAATCTATAGTAGAATGTTTCCGTTTCTCTCTGCATACTGCGAAAGGTACAATGTGACACAAATCTGAACCTTATGTCATTCACGATTCTAATAAAACAATGACCTTACATAATATTGCTAATTAAGATGTTGTTCAGACAAGTAAGTTTTCTAGGTATTTCCACAGGTTCAATTCAAAGAGCATGCAATAAATGCCGTATCTATTTGCGTGCAAGTATGTATGCTTCCGTGGATATCTCCTTCTCCTATTTACCGAAAAGTTTTCCGTCGTAGCTAATTTATTTTCCGAGTAAATCTTGTAAATTCGGGCTCGCGCGCTCTGCACGCAATCTCAGTCAAACGTCGACTTTTGATAACGCTATTATATTATAAGGTAGATTTATTTAACCTTATCTACCTCTGAATACAATTTTTACTTTGACTTTAAAATATTGCTGACTTGCTTTTTTCACGACTGTTATTACGTTTGAACACGTCATAGTTAAAAGTGCATATTTTATTATTTAAATATCAAACAGAAAGGTGTAAATTACAAGTAATAAGGATTTAAATGTCATAAAGTTATTTTACTAGGTGCGTTTACGGCAGTAGAGTAACAATCGAGTGAACATTATTTTCTGGTTTGACATTATTATGTTACTATAAATTATACTATAATAGTACCTAATTTATACTTTTTAAGATGCTGCTGAATTTGAAGATTTTAACATACCAGGAGTATGTTGTATATAATAGCATATCAAGTAATCAAAAGTAAAGAGTACCTTATTTATTAGGTAAGCCTTCTGAATATATTATCTTTTTATAAATACATATATATTGCACTTAATCGGTCAAGACCAATTTCTATAATAGTAATTTATAATAACGTGCTTTCCACAAAACAATAGCAAAATTCATCGGCAAATTTTATTTATTGCAGAACAATACTAATAGTACCAACAATAACGAAGAATTAATTATTACTTCAATGAAAAAGTACTCAGAATGAATTCCGGAATTTGCCGCCGAAGCAAACCGCTTAAATTACCCCCGATAACTTGAAAATCGAATGAAAGGGGTTTTATCAGGAGAGCACCAATTAGTTTGCTGTTATTTTTCCATTCCGTTCCGAAGCGATTGAAAACTGGGTCACTTAAAACCGATAATTTATGTTATTATATTACGATCTGTTCCATCACGTGTTCGAATAAAAATGACAAAATTGATATGCAATGATAATGGCCTCTTTAGTTATAGATAATGATAAAAAAGGAATGTTTCTACGTCATATTTGTAACTAAAGTATAATCGTAATAGTTTTAATAACTGTGCAAATTTTACACAAAGCAGCTGATATTATTGGAACTAGACAGCATTATGTAGAGTTTGTCTCTTAGGTATAGACTTATACATTAATAAGTAAGTATGCATAAATATATAAATATGTATTGTTTTCAGAAATAAAATACATTATACTTAGTTGTTCTCAATAAAAATACGTTGGATATCCAATACTTGAAATAAATACTCGTGTTCACCCCCCTCAGAGATCGCTGGAGACCTGACCACTAGACTAGACAACCTACTATTTATAGGGCTTTGGATATAATAACTAGCTGATGTGCCCCGCGATTTCAACCGCGTAAATTATGTTACATTGGTAGATTTTTAATATCCATATATAGGCATAAATGTTCTCTGTATGAATCTATTTCTGTGCCCATCAATTTTTTGCCGTTTAGGCGTATTTGAGTAACAAACACTCATACACAAATCTTTCGCATTTACAATATTATTCGGGCTTGTAAGAATAAAATAAAGTAGACTTTTATTCCTGAAAAGTTTGAAAGGTTTAGGTTTCCTGAAGTGCGCGAAGGTTATTGCATGTGCTAAAAATATAGCACGTTATTTCACAAAACCTTTACACGAAGCTTTTATTAAGGAAAATAACTACATAGCACTACATTACGTAATACAATTTCCGTTTACCCAGTAAGGTAAACAAGAATGATAGATCACCAATCAATTAATTACACCAATATTGTCTTGTGGCGTCCTCGAAACAATAGCTTTCAAAGAGGTTTAAGTATAATATCCTTAACAGAATTCAACTTCACATTGTACCACCGCTTGCGGATTGCTTTCCTTTAATTTTCCTATATTTACAGGATATATTCGGTAAGAGGATCCGTCTTAATGACTTTGTAGGCGCTTTTAATAATAGAACTGTACAATAACATGACTTAACTTGCAATAAACATAACTAGCAAAAACATTCGGAGGTAGTGAGCGAGCATGTATGAACTGACTAATGTGAATGTGAAATGTGAAAGGAAAGAGGGTTGTAAGTCTAGAGGGCATTAGAAGGCTAGCGTTCAATTCAATCTCCCTACCTGTATTAGTGTGATGTATGTATGTATACAAAACTTCTACTATAGGAACTATAAAAGCTTCTACCATCGACGAAGAGTTCATCCCCATATCTCGGAACTAAAATGGTCTTCCACTGCGCGTTTTCAATGGAGTTTAATAGAGAGAAGATGTCTGTGGAAACTACCTGTCGTGGTTTTCAAGAATGGTTTGAACATTGAATTAGTTGGGGTATTCACAGCGCATCGCTTAATGATTGATTGCATATCTCTATAATTTCCTATGAGGTACGGGAGAAATATGGGTTGGTAACCCATATTGATTTAGGTGGCAGCATTAAACATAAGGAATCTCACATTAGTTTTAAACGACTGCATTACATAAATGAAGTCTTCAATAAAATCCTAACACGCATACATATTTCAGATTAAGTAAAAAGTTAGGAATTATAGACTAGAGCATATTATACATTTTTAATTTAATATCATGACATGCAACAGAGCTATAAGAAAATTTACGTACCAATATAAAATAATGATTTCTATTATCTCAGATCGTACATAAGAAACGAGATCCCTTTTATAACTTTCATATTGACCCATAAAACTCAGTGAACCGGCAAGGAAAAGTCAGTAAGCTAAAATTATGAAGTTTCCTTTAAAGTTTTGAAAAGACAAATGGAATGTTGGTTTAAAATGGAAGTTTTTATATCCATAAGGTTGGGTGGATAATAAAGTAATGAGCGAGGCGCCGACAGTTCTTATGACACCCTTATCTGTCCACACACGCGATGACGTTTGGTCACACAGTAGCGAGGTAAATAAAACTTTTTCCCTATTTAACCGTTTTACATTATTTTGTATCAGCTGCGTCGGTGTTGTTTTGTACCTATACAAAATGTTAGAGTATAGCAGTTGAAGATTAAACTGGCAAACAAAATTGTTTAAAAACATTTTTTTTCTCGTTGAAGCGTAGTTCTAGTGTCATATAATATCATTGACTTTGTACCGTCAAAGTCAATGAAGGTAGTTATTGTTTTTTACATTAATTATTTCTACATTTTAATAGCTATTCTGTTATTCTTGGATTGGACGAATCCAACAAATCAGGGGTCATCAGGATCTGTCTGGTGGTACGATTCTTCAGTTGTAAATGATTTAAATACGCCTACTTAGTTTTATTTATATAGAGCAGAATAGTGTTAAAATAAAACTCTTGAAAAATTTATTAAGAAATAAACATGAATCATAAATATTGCAATTACCAAGACATTTTCGTAGCCATAAAAATTATTAATTGTTATTAGAACCCCTACTTATAAGTTTCGTTAGAAATTTGATCACGTTTTTTGCACATAAATAATCAGTTTTTAGTACATAATGAAAACCAACAACACTAAGGTACTCCAGTTGCCGATATAGCGTTGAATTTAAACTCAAATAAATCAGTGTTTATGGCCCATTTAAATATCTACAATGCTAACTGGTCACGTTACCGAGTTATATACTTTTCGGTTCAACCAAAGTTTATTAACTTACTTCATGTATTACTGTCGACTCGCTTTGCAGTGTGGTAAGTAGGTATTGACCCCAAGACAGGCTTTGTCCTCCATCTCCCGCAACAAATATGAATGCTTATGTGGATGTTACTTTGTCGGTAGTAAAGTTGCATCGTGAAAAATGTGAATAGTATTATTGTTCAATCTTATAATAGAATTTGTAAAAAATATTTAAATGCCTACCCCTTCGGAGATCCTTGCGGGAAGGCGTGAGGATATAGTAATAACCAAACATTTCGTGAGTTAATGCGACCAGGAATGGGACTGGAAAGTTCCCCTGGCTTACATTTATAATATGTTAATCGGTAATTAATCAGTTAATTCTATTTTTTTTATTTTCTGTAAAATTATACTATTTATTTTTGTTATTGTACATTGTACTAAGCGAACTGATTATCTTCAATGAAAAATCTATTTATGCAAAATGTTTTCGAGCTTAAAATTTTGTCCAGAATTTATTCAAGCAAATTCAACCTGTTATCAAAACGATGTCCATTCTACTTATACCTCAGTAGTGCCAACTTATCTGTCCGTTTTATAGTGTCGTGCTTCGGGCAAATAATAATAAAGTCTGTCGCGTTATATGAACGGACAAAGCCTACATTTTGCGGTATATATAGAAATTTCACGGCTATACATTTATTTTTTACTAGCATTTTGTTGACTTTATATGTACTGTTCTCTCTTCCGAAACCGTAATGGCTACCGTTATATAAAGTTACTTTAATGATATGATCAAACATAATGTTCCTTCTACTTTGTATATATTTAAAGTACATTCCAATCACAGAATGCTGGTGCTCCTGGCTTAATTTATAAATCGTCATTTGTCACGTTGGCACCTAAATATATGTTCGGGAAAAAGATTTCTTTGTCAGACCTCTACCTGCCTACTCCTTCTAAGGCCTTTCTGGTAAGGCATATACGCCAATATCGTAAATAAGAAAGCGTTGATTTAAATTAATGGTAACTGCGATTTATTTTAATTGAGAATATTTTTCTATTTATTTCGTACGTACGTTACCGTACGGTAACGTACGTTATGTTCGCTATTATTTCATTTATGACATATATTATATATTTTAAAGGTTACAAAATTTTTCTTAGCTTTTTTTGTTATTATTTTTTTCAATATTTCTCCTTAGTTCAAATAATACAAAGCATTTTTATAACTTCCTAAATATATTCCTGCAAGTCTTGAATTTAATTGGTTGATTTTAAACGAAAAAGTTAAATATATTGTGTTGAACTATTTTCGTTCCAAATTTAATTAAAATGCATTATACCGTTAACGCGTGATAAAGTTTTGTTGCTGGTGTGTTTGAATGCTATCGTCATAATAATAATGGCATTTAAATCCTAACCAAAAGGTACATTAAGTTAGCTAATAGCACACTACGCCATATTATGTAAATTTGGTAATTTTTGGAATACAATATGATCGCTCTCCGTCTGTATGTATTCAAACAAAATTTATGGTCGTAAATTGTACATTTAATATGAACCGGCTATAAAACGGTTCACTTTTAATTAAATGAAATGTAAACAGACACGGCACCGCTACTGCGTAAATTATGGCAAAGGGTTGTGGAACAAGGACGAGTGGACATGATAATTCGGGTAAATAAAAAAAATGCTACGTCTACATTTAAAAACCAGTCCACTCCAGCTCACAATGCAGCGATGCCTTAAGCTTAGGTCTTTGCCTTACAGGGAGCCCATAGCTCAGTTTGAATAGAGCCTGAGGAGCGTTTGCCTGGAAAATGTTTAGTCTCTTCATAGTTCCGTTAAGTAGCAAAAGTTACCTGAACTCACGTTAAGAATTGCCTGTCTTAACGTGAGTTCAAACGAACGACGACGACGAACGAGAGAAAAGGCAACTTGTGCTTTTATATGACGGATAAGCATCATGCCTGCCCTGTACAGTGTAGTGCCTGCAGAATTCGCCGCACTGTACTCACCTACAATAGTTTGAACAAATGCAGTGCGGTTGGCACTTCGAGGCATTTAGCTTCACTACTTACTATGCACAGTATTGCGAATACAGGCCCGTATGCCGAAATGCCGTCATTTATTATTCACAGCGAGCTAGGCAAAGTGTATATTTAATTTTATTGCATCGTATGCATTAAAAAACCTTATTTTCTATTTAAAAGAAGTAGAATGTACAATAAGACATTAAGGTAAAGGTATATCAGAATCACAGAACAGAGAAAACAATGAATGCGTGGATGTTGGGAACGGATTTGAATTCAATTTGGGACGGAGGTTCTCATAGTCTGTGGATTATACCGTGGAGTACCTACCGTTAAGAACTTAATAATTCAACATTTTTTTTATACAAAACGATTGGCAAGCAAGCATCCGCATACGCCCACGGTTACCGGTTTCCGTAGTCTATTTACTCTCTCATTAAGTGCTTGGTCTAGAAGTGAAAAAAAAGAAAATGTGTCTGGAAAAAAAGAAGATCACGTTCAAACAACTTAGAACAAAACGAAAAATTTTAATCGAATAATCAAGGTTGGTAACGTAGACGGTTCTCAAAACCAGCGGCCGTGTATGAAGTGACTGGTGAATTTTGATGTAGAAGAAAAATATAAGTAAGGCTAGGGAAGAAGTCACTACAGTCTCTCTTCGTAATTCGAGAGGAACTCGGTTTAGTTGTTGATACGTTCTACGTAGATACATAATGCGTCATAATAATCAAAACAACATCAGTGAGTTATGTCACATCTCATTAATACAAACGTAGGTTTGTCAAACAACTGACTGTCAGCTCAAGGCTTGTAATTAATTATTCGCTTTATACCAAAACCGTAGCTCATCCAAAATAGCTTCAACCCGTTAAAGTGTGTCAATACACTAGCCGGTTGCACCTGTAAAGTTAACCTGTTGAAATTGTTATGTTAAATAACGTAGCAGGAATGATAAACAAGTATTTAATTCGCTTTTTACGCCGACCGCGGCTGATGAGATGAGTCCATTAACGGAATTGGACAGGGCGCCGCAAACAAGTTCGTAGATATGTCTAGGTATCTGTGTTTAATCTCTGTCCTCGTTTACACTAACTAAGAAATGACTTAGATTACTTTATTTCTTATGGAAAATATTACATAAATAAATTTTCCTGCAGTAGTTTTAATATTTATATCAAATCATCTTACACTCAAATATGGGAACGGCATCCATGAAGGCATACATGAAGAGATTGAAAACCGAAAGCTGAGAGAGGGTTTTTTTTCATACCACACGGATGACGAATAAGCATGCGGCTCGCCTGGTGGTAAGCGGTTACCGCCTCCTATGGACGCTAACAACATCAGGGGTACCTATCGCTCGCGCGCTGGCGACCCCGCAGGAATCTTTTCGCACCCTTCTTGAACAGTCCCCTACTACTGTCCTTTCCATTATGCATATAAGTATGTAAGGCTTGGTATAGAGGGCATGAGAGAATTGGTTCACTGCTTTCTCAACCTACCCCTGACGAACTCGGCGTGATGATATTTCCTATATTCAATCATAGCAGTCATACGATTAAAGTGACACGCAATTAAATGCTGCTAATTATCACCCACTGAAAAATATTTTGGCTACAGCATGATGTTGTATTAATAAGTGCTATCGGTAAATATATTTTCGCATTAGATTCCCCACTATTTAAGATGCTGTAATAAGTAGCATGCCAACAAAACATTACATAAATTCAAAGAATAATTACTGAATAGCCGCTTTTCCTTATGACGTGTCGCACGTCATAATTAGCGTCAAAATATTTCTTGCGTTCTAAATTATAAAGATAAACAAGTTTTTGTTACGCTGCAGGGTCCGCACTAATGAATTGTTAAAATATTATTTTCAGTTTCTTTATGAGAATTCTGTAGTAATTTTAGTAATTTAGTTCAACCTATATATCATCTTCCTATAAGCGTCCTTCAAGGGGTAGGCAGGTTTGCAGTACTCACACACCCATGGTTTGCTGGAGATATATCTAAGGTGACACGTAGGTACGTCTTCGAATATCTTCTTATACGCAAACACGTTCCTTATCGACACTGACCTAAAGTTACAAGGAAGGAACTTGCGATCTTTTCTTTGCAGATGACTACTCGAACCAAAACCACGTCTCTTTGGTCAACTATCTGGCAATAGTCAAGATAGACAATTGACCTCAGTAAGATATTATTTTTCTTAAGACCATTACAATAAAGCTATGTCTGTTGCGCGTTACGAAGCCTAAACCGACAACATAGTACACATGAGCAATTCACCTATTTTAGTTTAGCAAAGTACTCACTTTTATCGTTAAAATAGCTAAAAGCAAAGTAAAAAAAGCTTTTACCTTATCCTTAAGGCTTTCACGTGAGCTTTGAGGCCAACGTTAGCAATGTTAACGAGTTTGAAGTAAGAAATGGGCTTTTTGGTTAACTTTTATTAAGGGATTCACTCACACGAGTAGTCAACAATTGTTGTGAAATAGCGTTCGTGTATTTGACGAACTACTCATGGACTCGTAAATATTGGTAACTGGGTTTTTGATACGCCAACTTGTCAAGTGCTTGCTTTTGTTTGTCGTGTGTCCATGTTCTTACAGCTCAGTGTCCTTCAAGAATGGTTTGAATATATATCAGCAACACTCGAGCGATGGTAACTTCGTACTATCAGGTAGTCCGCATGCTTCTTTTCCAGTAAGCAGTGTGAATAATTTTAAGCATCAATTTCTGATATAAATCAGCCTTAGGATTAATTGGCTAAATGCGACACATTAAAAAGTCTGATTTAGTGGTTAGACACTGACTGCGAATTTGTGTGATGAACACGAGTATTTGTACCTTAGTCAAAGATTTCCTATGTATTAATGTATAAATAAATATCCATGTATATAAGTAAATATATCGTTGCCTAGTTTTAATTTGTATGGAATTTTCCCAATGTATTTATTAATCTCATAATATTTATCAGTTAGAATGAATACACATTATTAAAAGTTTTTAAACTTCAGGCTGACGGAGTTTCTATCGATCTGCAAAATTGCAATTTGACATCGTCCTTATAACGAAGGTATTATGTCATTAATTTTAAGTACTTTCAAGGGATATACATACTAGGTATTCCAAGTACCATACACTAGCCCAGTATTATATTGGAGTACGAGTGTTTGCCATAAAGTATAAACTTATACCTAGTATAGTTACATGAATACGCCACTAAACAATACCAATACACCTTAAAACGTAGACGTTTGGTCGTGCAAATACATGCCACGTGAGGGTTATCAAGTTGGGTCACTTAGCATATCGTAGTTGCCACCGCTTTTTGTAGCCTAGGCGACGACGGTGTAAATGTTAGACTGGCCAAAGATCGCCATTCATGGTGCTTGTCTAATGAGCACGACTCTTTGATATACATACATACATATCATCCTCGCGGGGTAAGAAGAGCGAGTTTAGAGCTAGTTTTCTCTAGACTGATTACACAAATTAATAAATCAAACACTAAATTAAATTGATAACATCTATTAATTTCCAATCCATCCTATAATCCAATCGATTAAATATTTGATAACTTTGTCTAATATTGTGTTAGAGCTCGAACATTTAAAAATACTTGTTAATGATACAAAATAAACATCTACCAGCGAAAGGTGGAATGTGCTTGAAAAAGCCTGAGAGCTAAATATTCCGTGAGTGTAATATATGTGATAATACGAAACTTATGTTGAAGAAGTTAGAATAATTCATTACAACAATTACGATTAACGTATATACGTTTGTTATTTGTGTGTCATCTAAAACTAAATAAATGAAAACTCACTCTAAAAACCAAACAGTTTTTGTTACAGAAACCAAACAAGTCGCATGCATGCGCAAACCGATAAAACGGATCGTAGCGTCAGTAGCCAGCTTTATTTTCCTTCCGTGACTACTGGCTTTGTTACGTTGGAATGTCATTTGAAGTATTATCGGTATTCAGGCGAAATATTTTATTTATTTCTAATGTTTCACCAATAACAGTGGAAATGAAGAAATATTTCGGCTGTAACGTAGCTTTTTGTACAGACCTACTTGAAAATAACGCAGTACTCATAAATTGTTTCCAAGCTCCCATAATATTAAGAGCTCATACTCATATCCTCACGCCTTCCCCCAAGGGTTCCCGTAGGGGTAGGCAGAGGTGTATAGGTCTGGTAGTACCCATACACCCACTTTCCCCCAGAGATACATTTTAGGTGCCAACGTGACAGATGGCGAGTCCATCGCCGTTACTCATGCACGACTATACATACGCCTTTGAATGCTTCTCAGACGTATGCAGGTTTCCTCTCAATGTTTTCCTTCACCGTACAGCTCGTGGTGTGACTAATCACTGTATTTAAGTTCAGAAAAACTCATTGGTATAGTCGGGATTCGAACTTACGCTCTTTGTGTCGCAGGCAATTACTCGAACCACTCGGCCACCACGGCTCCAGTAGTTCTCAACATAATTTACACTCAAACGAATATCGATCGAATCCACCACCGTGGCATCCATCGTGTAAGTCAGTCGAGGCAAGGGTTTCTTTTTGATAAAGAAAGTATTAACTAAAGAGCGATGATTACGATAGTAATCACACCAGGAAACAATTTGAAGGGGAAACGCAAACGAAACCCGCGTAATGAAGTCGTTATGTGGCACGTTTACCTAAGGTGTGAACGCACATGGAAATTTATAAACCATTTCACTTTCCACTGGTTAACGTGACCGAGGTCGTTTACCAAACGTTTACCTAAACACATAAATCAACCGCTAAAATATACATAACACGTATTAACCCAGAGTCACTTGAAAGTCCTTACAAATGATTAGTTTGGCCAATTAAAACGAATTAGGTTAATGTGTGTGGGCTCTGAACGAAAACCCCTTACGTTTTTTCCGCACCGACGAGGCTTTCCGCTTATCTGATGGCATTAATCACAATTTCCACCCCCAATTAAAACACCGACGGCTGACTCTGCGCGGTAAGAAATCGTTTTTATTTACACTTTATACTCTGTTCTACTTTATTCTGTTAGTTCGTTTGTTCAACAATTGTTTTTACGGCGATTGTAAAACTTAAACTTTATACAAGTGTCGTAAAACGATTTCATGTGCTGTTTATAAACCAACGTACGTAATAGCACTACAAAATACAAACACGCCGTTTTGTACTACGGCGTAGCAAAATAACAATGTATCAGACTATTATATTATCCATCCAGAAATAAAGGGTTGTCTCGAATTATTCGACGCAGGGGCTGTCAAAAGTCAAGTCGCCCCGTTGCAGGGGCCACAAATCATTCTAACACCTGACCGCAAAGCGTTATCGCCACCTCGATGTGAAAAATGAACGTCTCTCCATCGTCGACAGTCACAGTTTTTCCGCGCCGACCGCAAAGGGGCGCTGTGAGTCATTAAAATAAATTGTTGACAACTGGCGCACAAATCGCACTAATTGAACTTGCGTAAATAGAGTTATATTTAATTGACACAGTTTTAAATTACGCAATTAATAAAATCCAATATTGAGAATTTTTCACTTCTGTCGTCATACATACCTAAAAGCAGATTTAAGAGAAAACTATTGGCATAGAAATAATTATGAGAATTATTTTACATGGGATACTTAAGATACTTGTTTAAGACGCCTTTTTTAATTTATAAATAATCCCAAATAAATGGTTATGACGAATGGATCTGAGAAGGCTTTATAAAGTTCCCCTAATTATACCTACGTAACAGTTCATAAGAAACTCTTAATAAAATAAAAATAACCAGTAAAGCATTCCTAAAGATGTCCATGCGATGATAAACATAGTTCTTACTTCCAAATGAAATTAAGACATAAAAAGAAATGTTGCAATCTGTCTTAATATTTAAGATCTATAAAATAGTTTTCTTGTTCGTCGTTCACTCGGTCATAAACCGAGATATGTTAAACGAATGTCTACCAACAAATGAATTTTTGTTCTTAAAACAAAAGGGAAATGGAGCTTTAGTTTCTTTGTTAATAAAGTCCATAATTAAAGAGTAGTTTCGTACAAAGTTTTTCATTTCGTTCAAGCGGAAAATATTGCCGGGGTATTCCGCTCATCATAAAGGGGGAAGTTTACAAATTTCTGAAATTTCGTTCTTGCTTTAAGAGACGCACAATGCATTTATCTACCCTTCGACACGTTCAACTTGAGGGATTCTGGAGTTAATACTTTTGATACATTTGAAAGCAAGAAACAAATTTTCAAGGCATGTTTACACGTACCCATTTCGTAATTAACAGAGTTGTTAAACTGGGAATATTCCAAGATTTGTGTTCATTACATTATATTTCTTTAATAGGAGTTAATATTAATTTAAATCGTGGCATATGTTAGAGTACAGAATTTTCAAATTACGTTATTCGAAAATGTTTAACAAATCATGAAACTAGGAACTTCGCAGCGTATTTCTGTTCGCGATAAACTAAAAAACCGTTAGGCTAATTTTAATGAAATTTCGCCAATAGACATAATTATTGATAACGAAGATTTTAGCAAGAGCATTTTTTTTTAAAAAGCCGTGGTGGCCGAGTGGTTTGAGCAGTTGCCTGCGACGCAAAGGTCGCAAGTTCGAATCCCGACTGTACCAATGAGTTTTTTCTGAACTTAAGTACAGTGACTAATCAGTCACACCACGAGCTTTACAGTGAAGGAAAACATCGAGAGGAAACCTGCATACGTCTGAGAAGAAATTCAAAGGCGTATGTATAGTCGTGCTTGAGTAACGGCGATAGACTCGCCATCTGTCACGTTGGCACCTAATATACCTCTGGCGGAAAGTGGGTGTGTGGGTATTACCTATACACCTCTGCCTAACCCTTCGGGGACCCTTGTGGGAAGGCGTGAGGATATATATATATATATATATATATATATATATATATACACATAGGTATATGCACGCTCCTACTCATCTCATTACTTAATATCTTAGAATATATTATATCCCTAGGTTAAAGATGCTAAAAGTATTTAAATAAAATATTATAAGATCTAAAGCGGTTTCCATGAAAACGTATTAAGGCAAATTTATATGGGTACCATATAATATTTCTAGGAAGTAAATATATATAGGAAGGAAATAAATATAACTTGGCGTCAGAAGCGAAATTAAGGGACGAGATTTACTTGACAGAAGAATCGTTACGTATCGCTTTTTAAGGCATAAACAACGCCCCATATACCGACTTAATTAAACACATCCGTTATTATATACAGTTATAGTAAGAATCCTAAAAGAAGGCAGTTCCTAGTTAAAACTTCAGTCAGATACCTATAAATGCGTCAATCGACCCGGGATTCACGACTGTTTGCTTCACTAAACACAAAGCAATTTTTACACCACACAAAGTGATATGCAGTGTGTGTCTCTATACGGCGCCGTCTGGAAATGAACTCATAACATTTTTATGGGAGTGCCGAGTTCACACTACGTCGTGGCTATGATAACCATTAAACTGCCGCAATCAGACGCTTTATATCACTGTCATTTTAATTAAAAACACTATTTATTGTTGCAATTTCAGTCACCTATTAAATTACTTTGAATACATACGTATATTTTGTAACTGTTTGACATATAAGTATCGTGGCGCTGTTATTGGGAACTATCATTTTATATAGTAGAAGAAATAATTTTTGCCGTGGTGGCCGAGTGGTTCGAGTTGCCTGAAAATCAAAGATTGCAAGTTGTAATACTGACTGAAGCAATTTTCGGAACTTGAGTACAGTGATTAGTCACCAGCTTTAAGGTCAAGGACAACATCGACAGCTGTGTGGGAACTACCTACATACCTTTGTCGATCCCTTCGGGGCCCCTTGTGGGAAGGCGTGAAAGTAAAGTATATATATATATATATATATATACATACTTTATATTATATATATAGGTGTATCGTTTTGCCCTTGAAATTACTGGCACCGCATAAAAGGTTCAGGCATGATGTTAATGAGATCACTAAAGCAAAGTCCACCCCAATTAGTTAAGAGGCTTAAGCATGGTAGTTATAGCCTGCCACATTTTTGATATTTTTTTGTTAAACATAGGAATAGGAAACAAGGCAAGCGAAATGACTACACTAAAATTCACCAGCCACGATCAGCTGTCTCTGGATGGAGAGCGAGGGCAGCTGCTGGCCCTAGGGTTTTTTGATAAGGGTCTAATCTAGTCTAATAAAGCGGTGGTAACCGCTTACCATGAGGCCGACCTCATGCTAATTTGCCACTATTGCGGTATAAATAAACAGTATAACACCAATTTACATCGGCTGCATGCGCTTAAGTTCAACACTTATTTCGTCTAAATTATTGTCATTTAAAATCCAAACATTAATAAACACCATTAAATGCATCCTACGTTAATTATAAGGTAATAAAATAAAATGAAAGTCATTAAACGACACGGATACTTTAATAAAGGTACCGTTTTATCGACTTTTAGAATTTAGTTAATTATAAAAATTGCTGAGACCTTCTAATGGGTGACTATATTGATATCCACGCCTTTTCTCAGGGTACCTTGTTACACGGTACATTTTCCGCCTACGTACTAATAAATTGATACCTGCTGCGTTGATGCACCTATAACAATTTCTTCTTGTTTGACGCTCATTTCGAAACGCAAACAAGCGACTGAACGTCCAATATGCTGGCTAAACTACAAGCATTAGCTGTTTACGTTAACTTTATGAAATTCACGGTGCATACTATTGTGAACATGTTAACAGTAAACTTTTGAATATCTGTCACTTTTTAGCATCAAGTGTTTGAAAGAGACCTATTTATTTTGGAGTATACAAATTCTTTTTACTTAAATTTATGATGATGATTTGGGAGCCGTGGTGGCCGAGTGGTTCGAGCAGTTGCCTGAAGGTCGCAAGTTCGAATCCTTACTGTACCAATGAGTTTTTCTGAACTTAAGTACAGTGATTAGTCCCACCACGAGCTGAATGGTGAAGGAAAACATCGAGAGGAAACCGGCATACGTCTGAGAAGAAATTCAAAGGCGTATGTGTAGTCGTGCTGGAGTAACGGCGATGGACTCGCCATCTGTCATGTTGGCACCTAATATACCACTGGCGGAAAGTGGGTGTGTGGGTATTACCTATACACCTCTGCCTCCCTTGTGGGAAGGCGTGAGGATATTATATTATAATTTTATGACAAGTTTTATTGTTATTATATGTGCATTGTCTATGACGTACAAGTGTTATCAATTCGGAATGTAAGATTCATCATAATCATATTATTCGGAATATAATATGATAAGAGGTATATATTGGTTAATATCGATATATTTCTCTTTTGACACAATTTTATCTGACTGCAGGAAGACAAAAAGCCTAGGCAAGGAATGTTCACTTTCTTAATGACTGCTTTAATCCAAAATCCAAGGCATTATTTCTTAATGCCTTTTAATAGTAGCTAGGTCGATAGAATAATTACTATGAAATCCAAATATCCTGCAATTGCAAAATGCATTTTTTTATCATTATATCCTTACGCTCTCCTAGAAGGGTGTACAAAAGGGCAGGTAGAGGTGCTAAACACAAATTGCGCAGCAGATACACGTGTCTGAATAAAAAACCAAAAGCTACACTCAACAATACCTGCGTCTAAAATCCGACCTATTCTGAAGCTCAATTGATGAGCAATATCTAAGAAGACAAACTCTTATACATAAAAATAACTTTTCCCACTTAATTGGCGCGCTGCTCTATGAAAGAAAATTAAACAGAAATACAGACACAATTCGACATGTCGGTAGTTGAGGTCAAATGACGCGTAAAGACTGTAGATTAAACCCAGTCGACTATATAACTGACTGTCTGTCATGAACTTGTGAAATATTGCCACTCTTTTTCGTCTTTGTTTGTGTGATGAACACGAGTATCTGTACCTTATTCTTCGATGAATTTGAGTGAAATGTTCCAAGGAAGTTATTGTTATTTATTTTCAGTTCAGAAACTGCTAGTGGGTTATGTATAACCTTTCGATCGAATCTTAAAAGGGTTACCCCTAAGAGTCAGTGGTCAGATAGAGAGAATACCCTCCTTTTGCTTATGCTTATATATTTAAGTGCCAACGAGAAAGATGGCGAGTTCGTTACCCTTTTTCAAGCGCCACTAATAATAGTTCTTTGATTTTCTTCTTTATCATATGCAGCCTTATCTTGATGTTTTTATCACCTTAAAGCTCTTACTATTAATTGTTGTATTTAAGTTTAGAAAACTCAAAGGTACAATCGTGATTCCAATTTGCAATCTTTGCGTTGCAGGCGACTACTCTAATCACTGCACCACATAGTCCGTAATCAAAGCTTCCCTTATATAAAAAATAATCACAGTGGTTAAAATAGCCACATGTGTAATTTCATCAAGCAGGTTTAAATGAAATCAAACTGATTTATTTGAAAAAAACAGGCTTGAACAATTCGTTTTTATTAATGTTCAAGTACAGCCTCTGTTGTCATGCCACAACCACTGTTGCTATAGCATGAAGGAAAACATTTGGAGACGTGTATTTCAAGCCGTGTCTGAAACCAGAACAAGACGTCAGTCGCTATCTGTCACTCTTGACATCAAAATATATCTCAGACAAAAAGTGGGTGTTATTACACCTCTGCCTTTTCCCTTTGGGGAGTCATGTGGCAAAGCGTGGAAATTTATTATTCGTCATAAAATATGGACGGTTCTTTCTACATAGTGAATATTACCCCGGAAGCAGTAGAGAAAAGGTATCGTATGTCTTGTAAAATCAGTTTCTTTTGTTTAGAGCAAGAATAATATAAGTGCTTACGCTATCATATCATAACGCCGATTCCCTAACGGGGTAGGCAGAGAGTATAGAGCGCCAGTTCTCCCTAGACTTACATACCTCTTTCGCTTTGTCCACATTTATCAGCCTCTATATATATGCTCGTCGGTTTCAAGTACTCTTGACGTTCCCGTCCTTGAGCGTCCGATCGATTTGAACCAGATAGTTGGAACGTGGTCTTCCTCTGCCTCTTGCACACACGCTATAACATTTGAATATTTTTTACAAATTTATAATAAATTCTAACGTGAAAGTGGATTATGATAAGATATAAGTAACTAGCCTCCGTAATACTCATATGTTTTTAAAGATACGTACTCACATATCTATATGTGTAATGTATGAATGAAGATACACGAATATCTACAGAATGACATAATAAATATCAAAATATACCTTGATAAAAACGACCTATATAATCCCCTATGGACCTTCTTTAGCTTTAAATATTAGGGGGACGATAGCTGATAAACACTTTTATTGGACTCAAGCGATTCCTTTTAGCATAAAATGTCGTAAAAACTCAAAGAAAATTAAGCAAAGTACAAATTGTATGAACGAAAATGTTCATGAAAGATCACAAGAAGGCAGTAAAAGGACACCTTTTAAAGTCACTTCGAGTGTTTATCCACCCCTCTAACGCAAGGGACGAATTTTCGTCAATCAAGGGATTTACCTTACACTTGACGTTGACAATGTTCTTACGTTACAATCCTGGAAGCTTAGCAATATGACACGATAATATTGTACGGAAGCCCGTTAACTCGGATCTGAAGGCAACTTACGTAACTTCGGTGTCGATAATTTTGGCTGTGTATAGATTATGTTATCGAGTGCTTGGCAACTTAGGAAGAGTTATTATGATTGCTTGGAGACAAATGGAAATTCGTCAATTAATTTATACAATGTATAAGATTTTGTTCATGAATTTAAATTAAGGTATACAGATATTATTGGATAACGTCCTTAATAGGAAGGCGTGTCACTATAAATGTAACCATATTTTTCTGAACTTAAGTACAGTGATTAGTCAGACCACGAGGTGAAGGAAAACATCGAGAGGAAACCTGCATACGTCTGAGAAGCAATTCAAAGGCATGTGTATAGTCGTATTTGAGTAACGGCGATGGGCACGCCATCTGTCACGTTGGCACCTAAATATATCTCTGGTGGAAAGCGGGTGTATGGATAATACCTATACATCTCTGCCTACCCCTTCGGGGACCCTTGTGGGAAGGCGTGAGGTTATATTATATTATTTATATATTTATTATTTGTTATAACATTAATTAATGTAGCAAACATACAGACAGTCAAATAGTTAATCTTAATATATATAAATTACGTATCAAGTTGTTTGTCCGCGATGGGCTCCTAAACTACTAAACCGATTTCAATCAAATTTGCACACCGTGTGCAGTTTGATCCAACTTAAAAGATAGGGTAGCTTATATCACAATTGAACCCGATAGGTGGCGCTGCGATCGTGTTTCAGGAAATTTTACTCTTTCACCCGGGCGAAGCTGGGCGGGACAGCTAGTCTTGTAATATAACTCAAGACAGCGAATTCAGATAAAGCAAAACAGGTCTGAAAATTTAAGGGAACTTTATTTCTAATTTAACCTTTGAGTTACTAGGGTGGCCATATGGTATACAACATATAAGTACTCCATTAGTTCATGCATACATATTTTAAAAGGTTTATTTTTGTACTCATTAAGTAGTAATGTATTAATTTTCAACAAAAATATTTTATCGTCATTTATACACCCTGTCACCTCGGAAAGATTACCAACAATCAAAATGACAACAACCCCTATTCTTTATCAAACCCCGTTCACCCCCGCCCGCATTCACGGCATCGATCGTGGACGATAGCCAGTATTTTATGCAGTTAATTATCCGGAGCGTTGGCGGTTAATCCGGACGGTCACGTGACACGCACGCGTTCCAAGGGTCCGTGTTTGAACCTATCGTTTGTCAAACTGATAGAATTGAACAATTTGTGAACTTAATATGATATAGATGTTGACCCGTTGTTCGGGAATAAAGGTCAGTGATGGCGTTAATTCATTTGAATTAAATACATTTCAGTTCTGTTTGTTATCTTTAAGTAACTTCTACCTAATATTATGTATGCCCTACCTGGTATAGTTTTATATGAAAAACCTGAGTAATCTAGACAGGCAGGACCCGTATGTAGGTTACCTAACCTAGTGGAAAAAATATTATTATATTAGGATCGCACCCGCAACCACTCTCAGCGAGGCAGACAATTATTATTATTCAATAAAAAGCATTGAATCGAATGAAATGTATTGGTACTATATCCGTAATGAATTTTCGAATTTTAACGATAGATTTCCGAGCTTTTTTATATTGGTATCGAGGTCAAAATACTTGCACCTATTTTGCTGACTAATAAGTTGAGATGTAACCCTCTAAGCTAGTTGAGCCTTGCAGGTATAATAATGCAATTGTGTCTAAAGAGCCTTTGTAAAGTAGCCGGCAGAGATTGCATAAGATCACCCTTGAGGGCTTACTTTCATATCTCCCTCGAATCACGAAGGCATAATTTAAAATTTTGGTACATTAGTTGAGGGCTCAAAGAGCCCCGAAGGCGTTTGAGAAATGGCCATGATCCAAATACAATGTTTGTATAGTCTGCGGTGTTATTATGTAAATGATGTAGCATCAGTATACACAATTATAGGGCTTCATTAAAACAGCTCTATCGCGAACAATATTTGTATTAACAACGGTGCTGGCTTTTTGAGGTTAAAAACTCCTACAAAAACCGGCAAGCAAGATATTCTCATCATGCAGGAAATTGAATCTACCGATGTTTTTTCTTAATTTGCAAAGTCGATTATTACACCATAAGTTTTATCCCATTTTGATGATATATAGGTATAGATGTAGGTATTTTTACGATGTGCCAATAATATTTGATTAGACTTTTCATGAAGACAATGGAGCTAATTAAGTCTGAACCGACAAACAGACCAGAGACGTTAGAAACTGTAATAACAAAAGTCTTAACGTTCTTATTTCAACTTTGACTTCGCTAGCGCCACCTCGTGGCCAATTTCCTTATCCAGTAGCGTGGGTATTATTTTAATGCGTAACTTGGAGGAATTTAGCAGAACGGTTATAGCAGCAGTTATAGTAGAAGTTGTGGTCCAACAATTATTTGAATTGCAACTGCACCCACAGTTTGCTTTTCAACTCCGCGTTAGTTTTAATAATTCATACTTTTATCGCTTACTTTTACTGCCGACAATAGGGATATTAATTGAATAGTTATATTATTCGTTGCGGGTATATTATGGTAATTTCTATGGATAGGAAAGGTACTATGAACAAATATTATTATTCTGTTACACGTAAAAGCTATTTGATTGATGACTCTTCGGGAACAATTCGGTATGACCTTACATTCGTTATTCAAAGCAGCTGTTGACAAAATAAAAATTATAATGATGATCGCCAGCCTCTTGGAGAAGACAAACTGTAAAAAAGTTTCTTATTCATTCACATACAAAATCAGATGAAATTGCCAATGGTGCGGCACAAATTGCAAGACGCTTAGAAACGATCCTCTTATGCTGATCGAGTTTGTATTATATATCGAAGCTGGTGCATTTAACGCTCCTTCTCTGAAAACTCATCTCCTAAATGCAGTAGGGACATTGCGCCGCCCTTGGTTCAGTATTGTTGGTAGTATAGTACCTTCTGGCCTGTGTCGCTACGCAACCACATAGTCACGTGGGCCCGCCTGATTGCAAGCATTGTTAACGTACGGACTTATTATGATGAATTTTTGATACGCTCGCGAACGTCCAAAACTTGTTTTTTACAGTAAACTGTACGGTAAATATTAATGTAGCATATTATAATATTTATATCCTTTTAAGTCCTTCAATACAATTTGAGTACCTACCAACTAAAATCTGATAAATAATCTTGACAATATAATATTATAATTGAGATTGAAAATTACTTTGTGGTGCTTGTATAGGGGTTTTGCAACTAAAAAAAGATATCGTTAATTAAAAGTCACTCAATTGCAGTATTTTATTTAATATAGTCAAAGCATTTTCTTTAGAATTAAACAGAATTTAACATTGCGGAGTATACATAAATACACATGGTTTTCCTTATATTAAAAGTAAGCTTACCCATCCTAAGTTAATAAGGTATTAAAAAGGGATCCGACTTAAAAAATAAATTAAATATATATATACCAGCTGTGCCCCCGAATTCGTCGACGTGGACGGCATTTTTATCTTTCGTAAAAATTTTTTGCTTTTTCAATAAAAAGTATCCTATGTTACCTACTTGATATACCTACCTCCAAGAATATGTGTACAATTTTTTATGATGATCGGTTTAGTAGTTTCTACGTGAAAGCGTAACAAACAAACTTACATTCACATTTATAATATTAGGTTAGGATATACATCACAAATTCGGTGCAGCAAGCCCGCAAGACGATTGAAGTCGTTCGCAGTTGGTGAAGCGTTAAATGCTACATTTTCCGTGGCCATTTGCAATTCGATATCCAGCTAAGCTGTGCAGGATTGAACTCTGCGGATTGCACGTCTCTTCCTATTTGTTATCGTAATAATATTCATTCCTGTTAAATATGGAGTGGATTAGGATCGCGGCCGGTATTGCATTCAGTTGGTTTTGTAATAGACTATTTGGAAAATATAGTAATAGCGCTACAACATTTTTAAATTATTAGGCTACTGGTTTGGCAAACAACAGTCTGATGGTAAGCGGTTACCGCCGCCAATCGACGCTTGCAGCATAATTTCGGTCGCGAAAGCCATGTTGGCCGAGTGGTTCGAGCGGTTGCCTGCGACACAAAGATCGCAAGTTCGAATCCTGACTATACCAATGAGTTTTTCTGAACTTAAGTACAGTGATTAGTCACACCACGAGCTTTACGGTGAAGGATAACATCGAGAGGAAACCTGCATACGTCTGAGAAGAAATTCAAAGGCGTATATATAGTCATGCTTGAGTAACGGCGATGGACTCGCCATCTGTCACGTTGGCACCCAATATACCTCTGGCGGAAAATGGGTGTGGATATTACCTATACACCTCTGCCTACCCCTTCGGGTCGATATATATATATATATATATACATGTATATTTCTAGAGTACTATTCTCTTTAATACACATTTTTTTCGGACAGTACCTACTCAGCTTAGGTATACTTATTTTATACTTTTAATGTTGACTTATACTAAATATACATGCGTTTATATGTATGCCTCTGTGCACATGTTCCGTAGCGCCAATCAACTCTAGATTTACATAATTATCTCGTCAACAAACTGAACTTATTTCATTTTGTAACAATTTTAAATATAGAAGTTATATTTACTTTTTCCATATTATGTGGAATAACATAATGTTATTAAATTTGTATTGTCATATTTTATATCTGGTTTTACTCCCTTTGGTGATCGTAAAAGCATTATAATGAATATAAACCATGTAAACATAATTACCTTCCATTACCTTTTGAGTTGTTACCAGTTACCATTCAAATGTTGCTTGCTTTACTCGCCTTACCTACATACAGTCAATTTGCTTGAGTTATCTCCCGCGCAGACAATCAAGGGTGCGTGGGCGCCACCACGGCCGCCCGTGGCACCTTTTGTTGGCTCCCAACTTATTGCTACAGAGTCCACACACCTACACCCCGCATTATGTCTATACAATAAAATCTTCATCGTTCTCTGTCAGACTCACTAAGGCAGTAACAAATTGGTCATTCTTCACTCTATGAACTGCCCACCGCGCTTGCTTGTTTGCGGTGTTAGTGTACCAGGTGTAAATTACAGAAAAAAATGGTTTTAATTCAATAAGCGATTGAGTTTGTTGATTTAAATTAAAAACTTAGATGAAAGGGATCAAAGGGGAAAAATGCTCATCATAATATTGTAAATGTTTGATACTCAATCACTGCTTTTTTTATTTTTCTGTCTTTTTCTGACACCATATATGTCCACCGGCAACAAGCATGCGGTCCGCCTGATGGTAAGCGATTACCGCCGCCTATGGACGCTTGCAATACCAGGGGTATCGCTCGTAGGCTGCTGACCCTGTAAGATGGAAATTGGCATACTAGCATGGATGATTGGATGAGATTACATTTGTTTTATTCCAGACTAGCGGTCCGTCCCGGCTTCGCACCGCTTCCGCAGGTGGACATAAGATTAAAAAATATATATATATAGACTATGTCACTCATGGTGAAAGCAGCTTTCCATTGGTGAAAGAATATTTCAAATCGGTCCAGTAGTTTCGGAGCCTATTCAATTCAATTCAATACAAACAATTAAATCTTTCCTCTATGTAATATTAATAAAATAATATAAATATATTATTATTATTAATTATAGTATAGATAAGAAACCGCCATATAAAATCACATTTTACGCGGTGAAATCGCGGGGCACATCTAATATGCATACCTTTTAATAGTTCGGTTCTCTGCATCCAGTGGGATTATGCTCGGTTGCAGCCAGACGTTTCTGGGCAAGATAAACAAGGAGGCGTTTACCGAGATTAGTGCTAAGAGAGTACGCCTTCAATAGTGCAGGTTTCCGTTTGCGACTAGCCTAAACATTGACTTAAGGTATTTTGATTGTGATTGCGCCAGCCGTCTCATTGGCGTTTGCGAAGGGGCTCCAAGTATTATGATTAAATTAATCATAATTTGCCATTGAATCAACAGTCTTCGAAAGCAGGATGTAGCCCATTTGATTTAAGCTGAGAACAATTTCACTTCAGTTTCTGATGTTATGAAAGTGAATGTTATAGTACCCGACGTGGATATTATATTATATTCGATGTTTTTACAAACATATTTCTATCGAGATAGATATTGGTTTTATAAAATTTAGTTTCTAGTATGAAATTGTACAGTGTATATAGGTTTGTATAAATTAAAAAATATGAAAGGAACAAAGAAATCCGTTACTGAATTTAATAAAATTAGCATTTATAAAGAAAGCTACCATTTATATATTTTCTAACAAACCAGCATGAAGTTAAAAGAAAAGATCGCATTGTGATGGCTGCAAGAGAAGCAAATAATGCAAGTCTTAATCTTACCCGAGAGCGCGCTACGACTGCCCTAATGATATCTCAAGACGCGCTTAAGAGCCCATACATAACACTCTACGAGACGTTTTTAAAATTTAAGTCAACGTTAATGCATTCTACCCTGTTTACTGTAAATATTTATTCAAATTTGTAGGCGAGTCCACAATACAGACTCGCCGTAGCCTTTGTGAAGCTCGAATATTAGCATAACACGAGCTATTCAATGGACAAAGTAACCGGTATAAAATAAAATTTTACGGTTTACCCTTATATTGAAAAAGGGAGGTCGTGTTAGGGCACAATAAAATGTCTACGTGTTCTTGCGGCTGGAGTGGAATATTTTAGCAGCTTTTAAGTTCGAAACCATAAACATATTCATTTTAATATAAAATATTTCAATTTGTTGGTAATTGATCGCGAAAGAAAATGATCAGCCTACATCGTAATAGACTTAACAAAATACAAAAAATACCAAAAATACCAAAAGACCTCTTCAGTCATCCATCCAATGATAGCCATTAAAACAGCTCGCACTCTATACGGGTCATTAATAGACTTTTTCCATCTAATTTGATACTTATAGGAATTTACATCGTTAAGAAAACTAATTTATAACTTTATTCATTTCTCGAAAGTCCTAATTATGAAACATTAGGCCAAATTTGTGCTAAATTATTTTACTTCTAAAAATTTTGAGTCGAGGTTTATTACCCATTACTAAATATTCTCAATAAAAAATAATAATCGATCTTTAAAGTTTGAGAAACGGTAAAATTCATAATAAGCTGAGTCCGCTCTACTCCAAATACTTTATTTTGTTGAACGCTGCCTGCGGGTATTGCTCCATTATTGAAACGAATTGTTTTCTCAAGTTTTGATATTAAAAGGCTCTGTTGTTGGACTTAGCTAGAAGAAACTTTTTTCTGAAATGTCTTATGAAATCTGCGCTATTAAAACTACTATTATTTTATAAGCAGCTCCAGTGGCGTTCGATACTGGCTTTGTATATACATACATACATGTCTTTATTCAAAATGCCGCCAAGGAGGTTTGTCCTCTAGGAACCCGCAGAAATAGTGATGAGTGAATAAATGATCTTAATAAAGTGCAATAATATTCAAAGCATACAGAGACGCCGCACCTTAAGCCGATACGTACCCGACTACAATAGTTAAGGAAATACGCAGCACCAAATACGACTCAGAACGTTTATGTAATATCGTACGATCAGCAAGGTTTTTGTAATATAATATATAATTATACTTTGTGACTATTCCTCGCGAACTAACTTAGAGCTAACCGAAGGGTGCTATGAACGATAAAAAAAAATCATTTACATAAGCACGTACTTACTATTTTTTTTTAATTTATTTATGAAGGTGCACTATAAACATTCTGTATAAAAAAAGCGTAGATCTCCTTACCTCCTTACTGTTCAGAGGGAAACATCTGTAAATAAGACACAACATGAATGAAGCTTTTAACTTAATCATTGAATACTTATGAAAAGATGTAAATTAGGCGTCTCCTTAGTACGGGTAAAGATTGCCAATGTAATTACAATTCAAGCTTTTCATATGAATTAGTATTCAGGGGAGTTCGTTTCTTACATTCAAAGTAGCATTGAAAAGGAGTTCTGATCGGAGAAACATTTTAAACGACTTTTCTATAAACAACTTTTACAGTGCTCTCGAATTGTTAGGTGCCTTTAATGGAATAATTTTATTTTACAATTTTGTTCCAATTTCCCTCACCTATTAGATTTAATTAACATATAATCATAACCTCACACTGAGACTCTCTGGAAGGTGGAGAGAAAAGTACTCCATTCCACGTAGAACTAGAAGAGACAATGCACTTTAGACCTTAGAAGGTGGTCTAGACATCTACAACTAATATACTAAATAACCCGTAGTAAGACCTAGACAAACCTACAAGCTCTCATCTATACTTCTATACTTTTTTACTTTAACTTTTCTACTTTTTTACTTTTTATTTCTATATTTATATTTTTATATTATAAAGCTGAAGAGTTTGTTTGTTTGTTTGTTTGAACGCGCAAATCTCAGGAACTACTGATTGGAATTGAAAAAATATTTTTGTGTTGGATAGTCCATTTCTCTAGGAAAGCTTTAGGCTATATAACATCACGCTACGACTAATAGTAGCGAAGCATAAATGAAAAATGTTGCAAGAACGGGAAAAATTATTCCTTTTTGAGAGCTTCCGTTGCGTGCGCTGCGTAAACGGTTTAAGTTACGAAAATATCATGTATGAGGGAATTGTTCCTCTTTAAAAGTTCAAAAAGAAAGTCCGCGTCAGCATATGTCTATCTTTTAAGATTGACTCACTATAACCTTTTTTATGGCAATTAAGTCCGCGATAGGCTCCTAAACAACTTAACCCGTTTTCAATCAAATTTGCACACCGTGTACAGTTTGATCCAACTTAAAATATAGAATAGCTTACATCACAACTGGACCTGATAGCTGGCGCTGCGATCGTGTTTCGGGATATTTTACTCTTTCACCCGGGCGAAGCTGGGCGGGACAGCTAGTATGACTAAATATATGTTATTTTTCATGTTTTGATTTAAATCCGTATGTAGATTAAGAAAACGATATATGCGGTATAAGAAGCTAGAGGCAGAGGAAGATCACGTTCTAACTGCCTAGAGCAAACCGATCGGACGGAGCATGTCGGAGCATGAATAAAAAAAATGGTGAAGTGGATGAAGCAAAAGAGCTTTGTTGTAGGTCTAAGTAGTACTAGCGCTCCACTTTCTTTGTCTACCCGTGAGAAATTCCGTACAGACGTGCCTGAGAAACGGCAACGGTCTCACTATCTGTCTGAATCTTATATAGGAAAGAAGGGGGAAATAGCCCCCATCCCTTTTTTCCCTAGAGATATATGGATCAGAAAAATTACACCTCTGCAAGATTAAATCTTCACACAAATTTTGGGCTGCACAGACATAATCGAGAGCTGAGCCCTTAATGATAATATCATGTAATTATTCTTTAAGTAAGCTTAAAAGGATATATTTAGCTCTGTGTTAACACTTGCACTGTCCGTCCAGCGTACTAAAATTAAACGTCAATCGTTATGTCGCCTCCAGTGCACGTAGTTTGCTATTTCAATTATCGACAACTTTGTACTTGCTTACCAGGAATTTTCTAAAAACACGAGTCTGTTGGAATTTTTAATTTTGCAACCTCTCGAACGCTATTATACAGCAGTCAGTTCATACAATAGGAATTTCGATCTTCAATATAGATAGAACATTTGTAATTATTGAACAAATTTTTTGCATACAGGCAAAAAGATTGAAGTGAAAATCTTTTTTAGCTGTAACAATTAAATCAAAATATTTTTTCTTTCTAACAAGATCATATTTGACGACACCCAGTCCAAAACTTTAACAGCATTATATTTTAATGTTGTCATATTAATTAGCAACTATTTATATCTTTCCGAATAAATAAAAAAAAAGGCGTAGTATGGTTCGAGCAGTTGCTTGCAACACAAAGATAGCAAGCTCGAATCCCGACTGTACCAATTATTTTTTCTGAACTTAAGAACAGTGATTAGTCACAACACGAGCTTTACGGTGAAGGAAAATATAGAGAGGAAACCAGCATACTTCTGAGAAGCAAGCAATTCAAAGGCATATATACATAATAAAGTGCTTGAGTAACAGCGATGGACTCACCAAACTGTCACGTTGGCACCTAAAATATATGTTGCGGCGAGTGGGTGTGTGGGTACTACCTTTACACCTTTTCCTACCCCTTGGGGACCATTGAGAGGAGGCGTGAGGATATTACATAATTCAATTCAATTTCAATTCAAAATAGTTTATTAGAATAGCAAAAGAGCCGTGGTGGCCGAGTGGTTCGAGCAGTTGCCTGCGACGCAAAGGTCGCAAGTTCGAATGGCGACTGTACCTATGAGTTTTTCTGAACTTAAGTACAGTGATTAGTCACACCACGAGCTTTACGGTTAAGGAAACATCGAGAGGAAACCTGCATACGTCTGAGAAGAAATTCAAAGGCGTATGTACAGTCGTGCTTGAGTAACGGCGATGGACTCACCATCTGTCACGTTGGCACCTAATATACCTCTGGCGGAAAGTGGGTGTGTGGGTATTACCTATACACCTCTGCCTACCTCTTCGGGGACCCTTGTGGGAAGGCGTGAGGATATATATATATATAGCATAGCAAATAGTAATATATACTTCCCGTAGTACTAATACCAACTATTGTTACAATTATAAACCAAATATTGTTTAAATAATAAACCTCGAACCGATATTATACCCGAACATGAACCCTTAAGGCTGCTGAAATTCACCAGAAGATCGTCGCCATAGAGAAGAGAAAGTTTAGTAGAGTTAGATAATAGTACTCATTTGGTGCAAATCTTAGTAAGCAAATAGAAACGTAGATCTTGACAAACCTAAATAGGATGAAACTGTAACTAATAAATTTCAAATCGTACTTAGCCCCTGAAAGTATTATAGAAACAAATTTACTTCGGAAGCAGAAGGAAACGGAGTACAATTTCCGATAGAAAACAGCGTTTCTTGTACAACAAATATCATTTCAATTTCAACCCAGCTACCGGCTTAAAATAAAATACAATAACGCCTTTAACATAGAACTACAATATAATTTTATTGTAGAGAGAGAATACCTCCTTTGAGAGACTAATTATGTTAATATGATGTTGTGAATATAAACTGCTATGTGCCCCGCAGTATCGCCTAGTAAAATTTTATTAAATAAACATTAATTATTTATAAAGCCTTAAGTTCTTCAGTACCTACAGTGATTATATACAACGAGGCTTATGTTGGAGGATAACATCTAAACCTGAATACGTCTGAGAAGCACTATTCATAATCGTATCGTCGTGCAATATTTATTTCAAAATAAATATAGCCAACGTTAATTCGGAACAAAAAAATTATTCCAATAAGTAGAAAGAAGACGCAGAAAATAGAAGATGGGGCCGATCGCTTGTATAAGAATAGTGCATAGTACTTAAATTACATGCATGCTGATGCAGAACATACAAAATAGTGAAATGACAAAAGTTTGTAACGTGGTCAGCAAGCCGCTGACCACAATTCCAAAGTCCCGATACGCTTTGACAATGCATATGCAAATTAGCAAAGAGCATTACTAAAAGTTTAATGGGATTTTCAAATTGCACGTTCCTTGCAAATGTTCAGTTTTGCTCAACGATTTTGGTTAGAGTTGCATTTCTTTAAAACTTTAAATAACGTGTTACCAGTTACATAATGTATAATCAGCATGTTAGGAAAACTCCCTACGTACCTATAACTTCACGACATTCCAAGGGAAGGGCGATTTGGTTGTTATAATAACAATGTCTACTTCTCAATAAATATTATTGCAATATGTATATCATTCAAGAAATAGAATTCGAAATCAACCAAATTTTCAATCTCATTAATTTCTAATAGATACCTATATAAAGATACCTATTGAGGAAAAATATTGAAATCAAAAAGTAACTTAATTAAAAATCTTTATAGAGGAAAATTAAGTTTTTTAATTAATTTACAGGCGGCATTTCACTGCTCAGTTTCTATGCTACTTCAGAAAAATTTGCCGAAAATCCGGGAACACGATGAATTCTTTATTCTCATATATTTTTTACATTAAGTTGTTCTTAATCTGAAATTCCTAGCCTCATTTATACATTACGAATATAGGTTTTGTTACGAGTATCGTTTATACTGGTGTGTTTGATGCTTACACATCATAACTACGAAGGCGGTCATCATGATGATCATAAAAATATAATTATATTTTTCTTAAATGCTGTGAGGTAGCAAAGGTTGAATTATCTGGCGGAAAGTGGGTGTATGGGTATTACCTATAAACTTCTACCTACCCCTTCGGGGACCCTTGTAGTAACGCGTGAAGATATATATATTTCGTTTACATACAAAACCAATTACCGTATTTAAAACCTCATTTTGGATGTCCAGATATATATAATATGTGGAACTTATACATAGAACTATACGATACACTCAATATGTATACTAACTGAATGACTGCATCCTACAAGTCTTATCATCAAGTTCAGTGCAGTAATGACTCACTCTGCTAATTAAATGCAAAGTACTCAAACTAAATTAGGCATGTCTACCTTACCCCTAAAGTCAGTAAGCATGGTAAACGAGGCGAAGAACAACCCTCGGTTATGGAACGGTGGTCTACGCGAAAACAGCTGGCAGCGCACTTAACCGAACTTAATTCACTGACAGACTCTCTAAGCATCATATTCTGAGCAATAGTCTTCTTAGTCTTCTTAATTCCAAATATAAGCACATACAGTATGTGCATTCGTATTTAAAAAATTTAGGACCTATGACTTTGGTACAAATCCTTGGGACAGATCAATTCCACTCAGTCTGACCTAGTCCCAATTAAAGCAATGCTTGTACTATGGAAACTAGATAACAACATACGTACTTATATAGATAGCTATTTACATAAATACATAGAACATCCAAGCCTAACGTACAAATACTCGTGTTCATCACACAAATATCTGCCTTCAGTGGGAACCGAACTAAAATATATGTAAATACATTTGCATCAGTTCTGTAAGTGTTTTGTCACACATCCTTTCTATACGTCAAATAAATGTACATTTATGTTAATGCACATAAATGTGTATTTGTTTTAGCACCCCACTCAGCAAGAGCAATAAATACCTGTTCCCCTTAGCTAGTATGGAGAGGATGTGCTAAATTACATATTGTGCTTTAATACATTAATGAAATGCGTCCTTCTGTCTGCGGCCGATTAGTGGACCGAGAAATTGCTTAGTCAGTCAACTGTGTAATGTCCGTGAACGATTAGTCAAGTACAAATATGAAATAGACGGGAGCTTTTTTACTTATCGTAATAATAAAAATTATAATATATCCTCACGCCTTCCCACAAGGGTCCCCGAAGGGGTAGGCAGAGGTGTATAGGTAATAACCACTTTCCGCCAGAGGTATAGGTTAGGTTAGGTGCCAACGTGACAGATGGCGAGTCCATCGCTGTTACTCCAGCACGACTATACATACGCCTTTGAATATCTTCTCAGACGTATGCAGGTTTCCTCTCGATGTTTTCCTTCACCATAAAGCTCGTGGTGTGACTTATCACTGTACTTAAGTTCAGAAAAACTCATTGGTACACTCGGGATTCGAACTTGCGACGTTTGCGTCGCAGGAAACTAGCCGAATCACTCGGCCACCACGGCACGGCTAACTTATCGCACTCGTATTATAATAGTTGACACAAAAATCTATGAAATTACTCATTGTTCGGAATTTGTTCTTTGATAAAATTTTACGTATGAAAATGTGAGCGACAGAACAATCAAGAATGGGAAGGTGGCTCAAAAAGTCTTGAGATAATAGGCTAATGTTTGTACCTATATATAGTTTTTTTTTAATTATATGTTTAATTAAATTATTCGAATCACTGTAACAAGTTATTCCAAACAAGTAAATTAAATATTTTCATGAATTTAATTTTAGAACGTATCAAGTCTAAACTTTGCAACGAAATAATGGAACACAGTCATGTTTTATTACACACAGTTAATTCACACAACCCTTCACATATTCGCGCTACATGAGCCGTAAATTTACCAACAAATGACCCTTGACGATTTTCGTACAGTGAAATGAAGGAAAACAGAATCCACGCATGTGACCACCCCAGCACGTCAGAAGAGAAATATATTGTCCAGTCGAACTCCCAAAGCGCCGTATCATGGTGATAACAAATGCCCTTGTTACATTCCCACCCTTTAAACGAATTTAGTATGTCAAAATAGGATAGATACTTCATACAGATACGTCGATTTGTTATTGTGATTAATGACTCGATATGACGAGTGGTTTATATCAATTATTCGATTTTCTATTCGATTGTTTTCCGTTTCATTGGTCATGGTTTTAATATCGGAATTGGAGTCTGCCAAATGGGCAGATTTATTGCTCGTGAATATAAACAAGTATGTAGTTGAAGCACTCGTATCATTGAATTAATTCATTACATTGTTCAAATATCATCGCTGCATATTCAGTTGATTCATTTTTGTTGAGCACTATATGTTTACCGCGAGCTCGTCCGCATTATAATTGATTATGATATCCTCACGCCTTCCCACAAGGGTCCCCGAAGGGGTAGGCAAAGGTGTATAGGTAAAGGTGTATTGCTTATTAGGTATGTATTCTGTGATAAGGATTATTGAAGTTTTATTTCTGTTCCGATTATTAAAACGTAAACCAGCGAGCAAGTTTGAAAACTCTTGGTTTACGTTTTAATAATCGGAACATTTATTATTATTATTATTATTATATAGGTCTGTAAATATTAAGGTCTGTAAATTTAAGATAACTTGCGCCCTATCACGGCCTGCTCAAAGAGGAACTGGGCGTAATATGTATGTATTCATATGGTATCGTGACAATTATACGTCTAGTTACGTATCTTACTATCTATATCTCTATATATCTATAGATATTGGCTAAATACAGGATTCACTTAGGGTATTTAAGGCTTGGTATTCACAACGTAGCACGTACGTACTTCAGATATTTTATGTACGTTTTAAAACAATAGTACCAAGTCGTTGAAACTGCCTTTGTCCGGACTTTAAAATGACCCCACTTTGCAGTTAATTCCAATACCAACGCATTACCCCATTTACAAGCGTATTGTTACGGCAAATTGAATTCAAGTTCCAATCCGCTGAAAGCTGTTTACGATCACGCAAACGTGGAACACACTCGTTTCTGAAACACTCAGATACACCACCTTCTTTCCAATGCTAATGCGATAGGTCGCAGTGCAGTTGGTCTGGCTGGTAATATAGAAAAATTACAAATACATTTATATATAATAATTATTCATCTGTGTAAATACAATGTCCGTACATTTCTGGAAGATGCTGATTCTGCCTTACAGGCAGAGGTAGGTTGAGTACAAAGGTCACATTGATATTGTATATGGACATCTTTAGTAATGACGTTAATATCACGTTTTCTATTAAAAGAAGCATACGAAATATAAGCTTATATAAAAACTACGGTTATACAACCGTCAGTTTGAGAATCACATCTCAAACCCCGACGAAAAAGCTATCGAGTTTAATTTACATTCGGGTCATTCATCATTTAATATTCAAAGCGCGGTGTCTTAAACTGAATCGTAACAGCGACTTTCAATTGCAAAAACATTTCCCTGCTAAGTGGAGTAGCCCGAATTAGTAGATTCTGCAGCAAAAATGTTATGATATTATAATTTCATTTCATTTAATCTTTATTTTTCTTGAAAAAGGTTTTAGACCAATTAAGAATGTTATTATTCTTATATGGAAATTTTTATTCGGACTACCAGTGCTTGAACCTACATTCGTTCAATAAACTATGTTCTACTCTTAATTATCAGATCACCGAATGGTATATTTTTCTAAATAAGACTTTATTTTGATAAAGAATTATAAGAGGCTAATATAGTTTTCATTTAAATCACATCTGCGTATGCAAATTGGAGTGCAATCGAGTACTAGCCAGTATTTGCTTGCGAAGTTTAAATAGGTTTTGTTGACTCTTCTACGGAAAAACGGGAAAGAGTTTAATCCCATATCGAACGAGGATTATTAACTTCGACTGGTTGTTTTAATGAAGCATTTTTGCAATCAATGTGTAACCAGCTTTGAAACTTCCACGCGAGTTGGATTTTATCAATTAAAAGTTTTATATAAGTATATCAATGCAACTATTGAGTACCTATAGATTGCTTTCACATCTACGAACAAGGGAGCCCACTTGTCCTTACTGACTATTAAAAACAACCACACTAAAACGACAGAACTGCAGTAATACTTTTTCGCCAAAATAATACATACATATACTCACGCGTTCCCACAAGGGTCCCCGAAGGGGTAGGCAGAGGTGTATAGGTAATACCCACACACCCACATTCCGCCAGAGATATATAAGGTACCAACGTGACAAATGGCGAGTCCATTGCCGTTACAAGCACGACTATACATACGCCTTTTGAATTGGCTTCTCAGATGTATGTAGGTTTCCTCTCGATGTTTTCCTTCACCGTAAAGCTCGTGGTGTGACTAATCACAGTCAGGATTCGAATTTGCGATCTTTGTGTCGCAGGCAACTACTCGAACCACTCGGCCACCACGGCGTTTTTCAAAAATAATATCGAAATAAAAAAAAATATTGTATTCATTATTTAAATCATGTAACACACAAAACACAAAATAACACTGCCCTATCCAAAACCTTATTAAAATTGTTAAATTACCGTGAACGTCTACAGCCACCATTATTTGTGTGCCCTTTGATCAATCAGACAGCTGACGACTAACCGAATTATAGCGATATTGAATCAACCCAAACAAATTACTCGTCTTTGATAAGATAATTATTAAATATAATTATTGTTTCGTCACGAACGCCAAGTGCCTTTTGTGAGCGCCGCGGCCCGATCGTTCGATCAGTACTTCCATAATTTTCATTAATTGATCGGAACGATCTAATACAATTATTCTAAGATCTGAGTATCTTGTTATTTTTGTTAGGTGCATCTTTATATTATAGTTCTGAATAGTAAATTTAAATTAGGATAAGACGGGTCGACAGAGGTTGTTACACACCTTATTTTGGCCGGAGACATTTAGATCTGGAATCTAAATGTCTCGTCTATGTCCACGAAAGATAACGAGCTTACCACCGAATAACAAAATCTGTTATGTTTTAATTTATGAATATAAATATTCAACATTTGAAATTGGGGGTTACGACCTTCAGTAATTATGAAGTGATAGAAGGAAATAAAAATACAAATAACGGAAATTTTGTGACCAATCAAATCTTGTCACATGTGACAAAATAATTTCGTTAAATCTTTACGCCCAGCAAAGTTTATGTCAAGGCTGAACACTTCTACGTTACAGACCCTAAGTTAATTGATTAAGATCCAGTCGACGGCATGAAATTAAACATGACAAGATTGTTCGCACACAAAGAGAAATTCCTCTCGCAAACTGTCTAATTATCGCAAATGACGAAGCACAGGCGTACAATCCACGGGAAATAAGAGCAAATTTATATCGACTTGCGGGAAATTTACTTCAAATTGTATTTGTTTCGGCTTAATATTTCCTCAGAAATGTTCTTTAACACTTGAACAGTAATCACATTTTGATCGTTTTGTAAATGCGCAGTGGGTAATTTACGGTTTTGTCTAAATCTTTGGTCATATTGCCCATTTTCTCACATAATATTATATGATGTGTTTTTTTTTGTACTTTAATCTAGCTTTGTTTGAGAACGAGTCGCTTAGTGAATGTAAACATACTAAAGTTAAACGTAACATGCATTTTTACGTCTTCACAATCACATTCGTCAATCCTTTTATTTGAACCCCTTGCTTGGCGAATTTCTTCACTAAGGAATCTGAAGAAATCTGAAGTCATTCCACACCCAAAATGTTTTTAATTGTAATATATGTATATCCTTACGCCTTCCCACAAGGGTCCCCGAAGGGGTAGGCAGAGGTATATAGGTAATACCCACTTTTCGCCAGATACATATTGTTGGTGCCAACGTGTCAGATGGCGAGTCCATCGCTTCTCAGACGTATGCGGGCTACCTCTCGATGTATTACTTCACCGTAAAGCTCGTGGTGTGACTAATCACTGTGCTTAAGGTCAGAAAATTCATTGGTACAGTCGGGATTCGAACTTACGATATTTGTGTCGCAAGCAACTACTCGAACCACTCGGCCACCGCGGCTTTTAATTATCCTGTGTTAAATGTAATAAAAGAGGTGTGTACGTCAAGAGAGAACTGGCTCTATTCTACCCTGTTAGTTACTAGGCGTGATGATATTTATTGACGTATATATATTTATACGTATGTGTGATAAAATATTATCTCTTAATAATACAATCAAAATGCAGGTAAGCATAATTTTATTTGTCAAAATATTCTATGAAGATTATTTAAGAGAGGTAGGGCATAACGGGTTTCCCGTTCGAAATTGGAGCTGCCCGACTGGGGCAGGACCTCCACCTTATAGAAGTCCGTAGCCAAATAACACAATTTATTGTGTTGTGTTCCTACACGGTGAATAAGGTTGCCAGTAATGAGCTCCTTGGGGAGGATTGTTATATTGTGTTGGCAGCAGAGGGATAGCCCCATTATGCTGCCAACACAGTATAACTCTCCGAAAACAGAGTGGCAACGCGCTAGTCATACTTCGGTATTGTATGCATAAATAGGCTACGGTAACCGCTTTCCATCGGGTGAGCCGTGTGCTTGTTTGCCACTCTTGTTATATATATATATAAAAAAAAAAGATATGTTAATACTTCAAGATAATATTTGGAAATAGCAAATATTTTCAAAAGACTAATGTGCTGGTAGGAGGGAGGCCTGTTCCTTGCTCATGCTGCTAGAACCAACCTGCTAATCATATTCAACATTGGTTGGTAAAATGCAAATAATATCTTTGACGTCGTAAACGCCATATTATTAGGAATACTGTATGTTTGTGTTTAAGCTTTCTTGGTGAATTTTGCCCGAAAATATATATTTTGTTCTAATTAATGAACTTTTAACAATTATGAAGAGCTTTCAAGTAGTAATAATTAAGAAATGTTATTCATTAAAATTATGTTTAACAGTATATTTATTTATAAAATAAAAAGTGGGTCTCGAAAATATAACAACTTTTCATATTTCATTGAAAAGTAGACGTTTTAATTAAGGAGCCTCAGACAATTTATGTGAAAAATAACAAGTTGATTTTACAAAAGTAACAAAGTATTATAGCTTCCGGGACTCGTCTCGTTAGTGATCAAATGGCCACGAACATTGTGTGGAATGTTAGCATTGCTTTTTTCTACCAAAACTTTTTCTTTTATTACATCAAAGTCTCCCATAACGAGATTCAGTCGATGAAATTTTGTTTCGTTGGAACGAACAAAGGAAACTCATAGATTCACGTGCAGCGTACAAATGGATGGAACAAAGTAAAATAAATCTAGGACCCCCTTTCAAACGCCCACCGCATTGATTTGACTAACCCTACATCCCTTAACGCGCCCTTTTAATGGGATATGCATCCAGCGCAGAGTAAACAAAATGACCCTGTCCTGAGCAAATAACAACGTCTAATTCATTATACGCTAGAAACAATAAAGGTTGGAACAAACGAGATTACCGATAAATCTAAAAAGGAATTTTTCTACACGATAGAAGCTTATCTACTTTACGTCGTTTTGGGAATATATGCCGGGATTCTTACTGCAATGAAGGCGATGCCCAACTTAAGTCTACCATTGTCTGTTAGGATAAAAAAGGTACATGAGAGAAAGTAGGCCCCGTTCAAGCTTCCGTAATCTCTTTATTTACTACCAAATCTCTTACTGACCTATTCATTCTATTTGGGGTATTAAAAGTAGTGGAAACGAATACGGTAGAAAACAAAATTAAAGCTTAACGGAACTCTACAAGAACAAGGATGTTTGAATATACATACTTTAGCGACGGGTGTGTTCAAATAGGTAAGAATGTTTTATAGTATTACAGCCGTGGGGGCAGAGTGATTCAAGGAGTCACGGGCGACGTCCAGATTGCAGCTTCAAGCCCCGTTGGTCTGTAATTTAGGTATACGTACACATATGGGTTTTGCACGAACTTTTCGGTGAAGGAAATACTGATAGTAAGCCAGTACACTTCAGAGAAGAAATTCAAATTTCGATAGCGACAGGCTCACGCATTGCTTATAATTTGATCTTAAAAAAACAAGTAAAATATGGAGTTCATAAGACCCCTTCAGATACCTCTGCTAGCCTTTATATACGTGTCCTTCGAAATCCAAATCATTCAATCGTTCTAATATTTAACCACAATATTTTACCTAATTGTTGTACAATATTGCTGGTACTTGTAGCAGGTATCTAAACATACCTACGGAAAAAAATCCTAGCCAATATTATGTGACCGAATGGGCGATTCAATCACTTTGTTCTATAAGCGAGGCGAATCAATTATTTCATTGCAAACTTACAATCTAAATAAAGCTTTCAATCCGATTATTGAATTATGATGGACATTCTTGCATATGTTGACTATTAATAGTCCGATTTCTTTATTCCGGGCAATCTGTTTATGTCAAATACATCTTCAAATAGAGTCGTGATGAAAACTATTGAATGGATATCAGTTTCATATGCAGTACTCCTAAAACTCATGGGTAAATTAAGCGCTGGGAGCTTTAGTGCAAATAATAGCTGCGACAAATTTTCCGTTCCGTCGAACATTTTCCTCTGAATGCACCTACACAATCGCACGTATTGCTGGCAAAATTGTACGCTATTAAGTGACATTCCAAATATAGGGATTCGCGCGGTGACGTCGCAATATTCCAATATGCTCAACCCTTTACCCACCCGATATGTTTCCTAGTTCCAAACACATAATTTTGAATCTTAAAACACTTTTGGATCTAACATGAGTTTCGAATGATCGTTGCTTGTGATTTACGACTTTTCAATATTAAAAGCAAATATACAACTGATGAAGTGTAACTGTTACACATCTGCCTTTCAACGATTCATCCGTAATGATGATTGCTACGTGCGGTCCCGAAGACAAGTCTGCGGAAAGGTGCGTCGTGTTATATCAATGTTTTGACGTTAATCATATGGCGACCGTAACCGACAAAAGATGACGTATTACTCACACAGTAATTCGGTCCATGACAGTCATGTCCGCAAATAAAACCCGGTGGTTATGTGCCGTATCAAGAAAGGAGCAAGCGAATTTAAAATTGTTTTGTAATCGTCTGCGATTTAAATGATTGGTGTGTACATGAATTTAAAAGAGGTTGCATCAATTACGATGTATACATTACCACAATGCCTTTATACATTAAATATGAGTTGTCACTTTGTACTTTTATCCGTCGAATATTTCCATAATTTTGGACCAAACTTGTTTTTAATACTGTTATTGATGATTTCTTGTCTACTGCTGTTTCTCTTAAAATATTTTATTTATTGATTATAAAAAACTATAAACTGCCATTACAGGTACACCCAATTCAACAGTGTAGATTAAGGATTAAGAATAGTGGGTGTATTATGTCCTTTGCCCATATCACATTTTTTTATAAAACCGAGGTGGCAATCAAGTGGTGACCTTAATCTACTGACTTTACTAACACTAATGCTTACCAGTCAACGTGCAAGTGATAATTTTATATAATAAAGTGGTAAAAATTATTGTATGGCAGCGAATCCTGGGTATGTCAGAGGAAGTATGAAAATTGTTTAAATGCAGTTGAGATGCGATCTCTTTGAAAAATGTGCGGAGTAACGATCTTAGATCGAATCCGCAATTAAGAGATTCGCAAATCAACTGGCGTGAATGAGGGCGTGATTGTAAAGATGAAGAAAGGCATGTTACGTTGGTTTGGACACATAGAAAGGATATATAGGATATATGTTATCATTACGGCGAGTCCCTCACAGGTAGGCAGGGAGAGTAAAAAACCAAAGCTTGGACTTACAGATTTCGTTTCATTCGTCCAAATTTATCATAGCCCCAATTTTTTTTTTGACTAACCAGCATGCGGCATATTTGATAGGAAACGCTTACCGTAGCATATTTACGCTCACGATACCCAAGTATCACTTGCGCGTTGCCACTCTGTGTTCAGAGAGTTATGTCTACTGTGTTGGCAGCATAATGGGACTAAATCCTCAGCACAATATACTCCCCTAGGAGCTCATTACTGGACCTTACTCATCGTGTAGGAACACAATATAAAAAAATGTGTAATTTGGCTACGGACTTCTATAAGTTCCTGCCCCAGTCGGGTAGCTCCAAATTCGAACGGGAAACCCGTTTTGCCCTTCTCTCTAGCATACATAAATTCTCTTTGGTTTTGCTGGGGCTATATAGTTACAAATTAATTTTATATCATTAATATCAGTACCTGAATATCATATCTTCAACGAAAAGATTGAGTTATCACACGCCTTTGAAACTTTTCTTTTCTAAAGTCACCCTTGTGTGAAGGCGTGTAGATAGAATATATATGCCTCATCCATAAAACGAAAGATAGTTAATAGAATTCTTGTTAAATTTAACCTCGGTCTAAACGATAATATTACGTACCATCAAGACTTCAAACCGCCTATTTGTTACGGTCGTCCACCACTATTTCCTTTACCGTCCTATTACGTTTCCTCTAATTAAAAGCAAGCGTGTATGCACGGTTGAATCTCTAAACGTGGTTCCAATCAGCCTCCATCAAAAGTTTTACGACTGTCTGTGTCTCATAAAGCGCGGCTTTCTTATGCCGCTGATTGATAACATGTGTGACTTGTATGAACCTTCGGTGCCCGCTTCGGACGTCATAACGCGCATTGTCTTGTATTTTATGCCCTTTGTTCAATCAGCAGTTACATAAACTTGGACTATAATTTTATGGATTCAATCAATGTAATATATTGATAGTAGTGATGCGAAACGGACTTGGGTAGTGGAGTATCATTTGAACTGTATCAATTTCAGAGAGTGCATCCTTCTGTCACCGTATCTCAGGAAAAAATTGACAAGAGATTAAAAACACGGTATACTCTTGCTAGCGGTAATGCTTTCCTTATCCATAAAACTGTTGTGTTGTGGGATATTACTATAAGGTTCGTTTTAGAATGAAATATCGATATGGGTCAGTTTTCATTTGATTGGTAAGTACGTATTACATATTTTAGTCAGAATTTAATTGGTAAGCCGGTATGCTATTATTATATGACTAGCTGTACCCTGCCACGCTTCGCTGTTCATATGTGACTGATGCAAAAAATTGATAAAAGCAATCCTTGACGCGGATTATATATCATGCTAAAATTTCAGCTCGATCGGTGCAGAACTTTTTGAGTTTTTTAAGCGTACACTAACCAACATAACATTTTTATATGTATAGATATGTTTGTATTTCAAGAGCTCTGAATATAATTGTGACAATAGCTATGACGATATAAAAAGCCTGCTAAATATATACCTAACTCTCATAACATTATAGTCACATTTCCATAAATTTATTCCCAGAAATCTCATACATTCAAGTGTAAGTTATTCATTGTTTGCTTACCAAGTGTTGTCACCACTTCCATGCCATTAACTAAAGTAAAATCCGTTTCTCTAGATTTTGTGCCGAAAAAGGGTAAGAGCTCTATTTATTCTCTCCGCTATTTTCTAGAGACGTGTGAGGTTACATACGTTATGATACTTTCAAGTTCATTCAAAATTTGACGGCTATCTGGTCCAGTGGTTAGAGCTGCTGACTGCAAACCTTCAGGTCACAGGTTCGATTCCCGCTGAGGGCAGATTTTTGTGTGATGAACACCAGTATTTATGAATATATCTATCTATATAAGTATGTATATCATTGTATAGGTACCATAACATAAGTTTTGCTTAATTTGTGTCGAATTGTCCCAAGGCATTTGTTTATATAAAATGGAATGTGTATGTATGTACATGTATTTTATTTACTTTAGTTATCCCTATTATAGACCTGATTTGATAGTTAAGTTTTCGACGATTCAATAATGATGATATTTTGTATAATATAAACCTATTGTGAAATAATTTACCGATAGGCAAAAAATAAAGAGAGAAAACCATCCCAAGCAAGGAAAATTTGGAAAACTAATGGATCCGTGACTTCATACAAAATGTAGACCCTGGTTGACCCCAGGGAATACCTCAAGGAATCTGGCGGAGTGCCTTAGGTGTCTACGGGACAGACCTTACACATATATTTGATTCGGGAGTTGAAGGAAATATTTTCAACCAATGTATGATCACAAAATGTAGATTAGAAAATGTAGAGAGAGATAAGAAAAATAAGAAGTTTTTTAAGGTATAGCAGAGCAATATTTTGATTTAATTAGACTGTTTCATAGTAATATTTTTTGTAAGCATTCGCCTCAACTATTTGTACAGTGATTAGTCACACTATGACCTTTTCGGTGAAGGATAATATCGAGAGTAAACCTACATACGTTTGAGAAGAAATTTAAAGGCGTTGTGTAGTCGCGCTTAAGTAACGGCAATGGACTCTCTATCTGACAGTTAGCACCTAAAGTATATCTCTAGCGGAAAGTGTGTGTGTGTGTGAATACTACTTATACACCTCTCCTCAACTTTTCAGGGACTCTTGTAGGAAGGTGTGAAGATAACACCTGAATCGAAATATGTCTTTCCTCAAGATATAATTTATCTCCTTGTCGATTTCGTTACGATCCGTTCAGCCTTTTAGTCGCGAACAAACAAACAAACAGAGCTATACTCGCATGAATAATATTAGTATGGATTCATATTACGTTATATCGCATTATATATAAACAGATAAGTATAAAGATTTATATTTATATGTAATATTATTCCATCTAATATTTATGAGCCAAATCAAATAACGTTAACCGTTCACGTCACGAAGGCAGGTGAGGCTCCAGACGCCAGGAAGCTTTACAAATATTTACAAGCGCCTCAAGTGGCTTTAAAACAAATTCCTCGATAATCATGTCTGTCTTTGTACTATTGTTTACACTGAATTTCGCTACTACATCCCCTCGCCGTATTTTTATGGAACGCCACTCAATTCGTGTTTGATTTTGCCAAACACA
>JACCPG010002888.1:0-25311 GCA_016069955.1 Drepana arcuata | reverse complement strand
GTCGCTGTGTGTGAAGTCCCCCTTACATTAGCAATTATATATTGATGGTGTTATTAACGAGGACTCAGATTGAGTGTGACCAGACGCAGGACTGCTAGCATGGGAGCCCTTGCTTTAGGTAAGACTAGTTTTGCGTATTTAATTAAGTACTACGCTATACGGAATGCCTCTGAAAATAGGACAGTTGCAAAAATATCGTTAGGCCTAATGATAGGAAGCTAATAAAAAAAATCTAAAGAAGTCGTAATTTTTCTTACGTTTTTCACACATGTAAGAAAATTGTCGTAAAAAAAACATAATTTAATACCAAAAGGGTAACCTTTAATAGTGTTGCAATTTTGGTATTTTCATAATTTTAACACAAACATGTAGATTTTATCTGTTTTTATTATTTTTTAAGTCTCGTAACCATATTTCGGAGTGAATATTTTCCATTTTTAATTATGTTAAAATGTTTGTATATTTGGATCTATTAATTTTATTATACACGAATATATCCCTTGTGAATATTCTTATAGAAGACTAGAAGTTCTACAAGACTTCTAGAAGAGAACTGTTCTATTTTTTGAGACCTGTATATATTCATTATACCACATAATAATTCACTATATTTCATAGAAGGCACTTATTGTAATAGTCAGTGATCGAACTTCTAATCAGTGCGTTGCAGGCGATAACCATAACCACCTAGCCACAAGCCGGACGTGAGAGTAGGTAGAGGTGTATAGGTAGTACCCACTTTCCGCCAGAGATTATATCTTAGGTGCCAACGTGACAGACGGCGAGGCCAGTCTTTGACCTGTAACTATCCCTTCGCGGACCTTTGCGGGAAGGCTGTAATAAATGATACAAAAATACAATAAAATTGGTCTGTTACGTTTTCAAGCGTAACCAATTTTATATATATATATATACTAAATGAGAATTTGAGAGTATATATATAGCTAGACAGAACTTCATGACGTAAAGATGAAAATAAATTTTCGGATAGGAAAATTCTACACTAGCTTACTTACGTAATAATCAACTCATGCATAACTCTGCTTATAATGAGCAGTGTTATTAAAAGCCATGTTGTGACACGATTCCGGCTCCGAAGACATAATTATAATTAAACGAATGATTAATTGGACTAATAATTATATTGACAATAGAATTAAAAAAAACCGCGGTCATTGTGTTTGCATTCAAGAAACTGCCATGTATTTGTGGAATCAATACGTACGTCGGCTGATGAGGAAGTGGATGAAGTGAATGAAGTCTGTAAGTCTAGAGGGAATAAGGGAGAGAAGTGGCCTACTCTCGCTGCCTACCCTGTGAGGTACTGGGCGTGATAAAATCCTTACTAATATTATAAATGTGAACGTAAGTTTGTTTGTTACTCTTTCACGTAAAAACTACTTAACCGATCATCATGAAACTTTGTATACATACTCTTGGAGTTATTAGAAGTAACATAGAATACTTTTTAATGCAAAAAAAAAATTTTTACGAAAGATAAAAAGCCGTCCACGCCGACGAAGTCGCGGGCACAGCTTGTAATTGAATAAATGGATAAGTACAAAGATTTCTCTTCTTCGCATTGAATCTCTTATCTACACTAATATTATAAAGAGGAAAACTTTGTTTGTTTGTTTGTTTGGTTGTAATGAATAGGCTCAAAAACTACTGGACCGATTTGAAAAATTCTTTCACTGTTGGGAAGCTACACTATCTCCGGTTAACATAGGCTATATTAAATTGGACCCGATAGGTGGCGCTGCGATCGAGTTTCAGGAACTTAACTTTTTCACCCGGGCGAAGCTATCCCTTTCTGTGTGTCTTAAGGTGGATTCGAGAATGGTTTAGATTTACAATTGGACCCGATAGATGGCGCTGCGATCGTGTTACGGGCAATTTACCTTTTTCACCCGAGCTGGGCGGGACAGCTAGTCCCTATATATATCTCCCTGGATTTAAGTTCACAATTGAACCCCATAGATGGCGCCGCGATCATGTCGAATTTAAATTTTTCACCCGAAAGAACCAAAGCGGGATAGTTCGGTTGATGTTAAACAACCTGCTACGGGATTAAATGCGTTAAATTAAATTTTATTGATAACTTAATTTTCTGGTATAAATATTATAAAGAGCCGTGGTGGCCGAGTGGTTCGAGCAGTTGCCTGCGACTCAAAGGTCGCAAGTTCGAATCCCGACTGTACCAATGAGTTTTTCTGAACTTAAGTACAGTGATTAGTCACACCACGACCTTTACGGTGAAGGAAAACATCGAGAGGAAACCTGCATACGTCTGAGAATAAATTCAAAGGCGTATGTATAGTCGTGCTTGAGTAACGGCGATGGACTCGCCATCTGTCACGTTGGCACCTAATAAACCTCTGGCGGAAAGTGGGTGTGTGGGTACTACCTATACACCTCTGCCTACCCTTTCGGGGACCGTTGTGGGAAGGCGTGAGGATATATTATTATATTATACAATTATTACTCCAGCTAATAAATCTATTTCCGTGCACAATTGCACACCATTCCGTTCAGGCATTCCGTCGTGACTGACTAACAAGCATCCTCACAAATGTTCTCACTTTAAAATATTTTAGGGTGGGAGGCATTGTAGGAAGACGTTGACGCTCGGAATAATTTTCAATTACTTTTTAGCGCTGTTCGCTGCGCTGGCTGCGTGTGCACACGCTACTGACATAAATCTCATCGATACTGCGGATGTCAAAGTTCGATTGCAAGACAACCATTATGGAGGTCTTAATATTCTGCTGAAGAGAAGTAAGTATATAGACATATAAGAATATATCTGCACGCTGTCCCACAAGGGTGCCTGAAGGGGTAAGGACAGGTGTATAGTGTGGGTATGACGTCGGATATACTTTAGTGGCCGACGTGACAGGTGGCGAGTCCATCGCCGTTTCTCAAGCACGATGCATACCTGTTAATTTCTTCTCAAATGTACGCTGGCTTCCTCTCGATGTTTTCCTTCACCGTATGCCTATGGAGTAATAAATCGCTGTACTTAAGTTCAGAAAAACTCATTGGCACCTACAGTCGGGATGCGAACTCGCAAACTGCACCGCCCGGCCTCCACTTTAATCACTTACTAATATCGTATTCTGATTATATATATTTGAAAACAGAGGGCCTGTCAGAAGTACTCGCAGTCATTGGTCGAACCACGGGCGCCATCAAAGACGTGGTGCAAGACGGAGACGTGGTCATCCAGTACTCCAATGGCACCACGGTGAGGATCAGCTCGGAGGAGATAGCTGGAGAGAAGAAGGGTCACGTGATCACACTCACATGGGAAGCGCCGCGGAGCATGAAACTGGAGGATTGCGTCAATCTTGGTAAAGGCTTTTTTTTTTTGTTTTTTGAGGCGTGGAGACTATGGTCTTTAGACTGTGAGTAATTATCATATGTATTAAGTAGCATTTGAAATCTGTACTAGAAATAACTGTGCCCCGCGTTGACCCGCACTAAATTTGTTTTCATTGGTCGATTTTTCCATGTCCAGCTTGTATCTATCTCTGCCAAATTTCATCCAATTCGGTTCATTCATTTTTGCGTGAAAGGGTACGAGCATCATCACATCCTTCTCATTTATAATATTAGCAGGAATTTAAAAAGAGTTCAATCAATGAGTACAGGTTAGTTTGTTTTTTTCTCAGGTTTTTTTATTTAATCATGACACGTAGCTCTTTTGTTTCATCTAAATTAATCAGTCTTTTAATATATTTTACCAGTAATTCGTGATGATTAAAGAAAAAGCAGCCAGGTTATTGAGGAAGGCTAGGTATATGCTAGATATCATATCAATTTGCGTACCCAATTTTATTTAACACGGGTGAAACCTAGCCAGCGTTACATAATACTGTATTCCTTGGTCTGTTTATGGCTACCTTTTGTATCTTGAAGTACAGTGTTTATTTCCCAACGACCAGGCCCTTACAACTGGTATGGCGGCCCGGAACAAAAGCGTCAGTACTGGCCCATCGAGCGACTGGTCCTCCCCAACTACTCCTACGTGTCAAAAGAAGCCGACAACTGCGGGGTCGCTGAACCCTACTGGCTGAACTCCCAGGGTATATTTTACTACTTCGACAAAAAAGTACCGCTTTTCGTCGACCAAAACAACTTGGACAAGAATGCAGCGTGCTTCATCGCCGAAGTGAAACCGCCGTTCTCGAGTAAGAGAGACAAAACCGATCTCATTTATGCCATTGGGATATTCGAGGACGTGAGAAAGGCTCATGAATACGCCGTTGGGAAGTATTTGGATAAGCCTAGTGGTATACCGGACGAGAGGATGATACGGTACCCGATCTGGTCGACTTGGGCGCGGTACAAACGCGACGTAAGCCACGAAGTGGTGCTGAAGTTCGCTGATGAAATCAACAAGCATGGTTTCCCGAACAGTCAGTTCGAGATCGATGACCTGTGGGAGGTATGCTACGGATCGCAGACGGTCGACGTCACCAGGTTCCCGGATATGAAGGCTACGACTGAAGCTCTGAAGGCGAAAGGGTTTAGGGTTACAGTGTGGACGCATCCATTCATCAACAAGGGATGCGAACCTTGGTACTCAGAGGCTAAAGATAAAGGGTAAAACTTACTATATATATACATATGTATCTCGCCTTCTCACAGGGATAGGCAGAGGTGTATAAGTAGTACCCACACACCCACTTTCCACCAGAGATATATTTATGGTGCCAATGTGACAGATGGCGAGTCCATCGCCGCTACTCAAGGACGACTATTACATACGGCTTTGAATTGCTTCTCAGATGTATGTTTCTCAGATGCAGGTTTCCTCCCGATGTTTTCCTTCGCCGTAAATCTCATGGTGTGAACACTGTACTTAAGTTCAGAAAAACTCATTGGTACAGTCGGTATTCGAAGTCTCATCAATATAGGTCAGAGTAGGTAATAAGTCAGAGTGCAGGCCTGATTACGAAAATGTTGGCAGATATCTGGTGTCCTCGGAATACGGCTCCGTGGAGACGAGCTGGTGGAACGACAACGAAACCACGACAGCCTACATCGACTTCACCAAGCCTGAAGCCCGTCAGTGGTACACTGACAGACTCCGCGCGCTGCAGACGTCATACGGGATTGACAGCTTCAAGTTTGACGGTGGGGAGTCTGGCTGGGCACCGCAAGTTTGTATCCTAGCTATATATATCTTATAACTTAACGACTTCCCAAAAGTGACCCCCCAAAGGTAGGCAGAGGTGTATAGGTAGTACCCACAGATCTACTTTCCACGGCGGAATATGTTAAGTGCCAACGTGGCAGATGGCTGCCTTTGAATTTCTTCCCAAACGTATGCAGATGTCCTCTCGATATTTTCCTAGTTTGACCAACTCAAAACTAAGCGTCACGAGTTTTGTGTTGGCTAAACAACGTGGTTATGTTGGTGGTACGTTGTACGGTGGCGTTGTAACGCTGCTATCAACATAGTAACATACTGATATGATATGATATATATATATTTTTTATTGGACAATTCCACACATATTGACCTAGTCCCAAATTAAGCAAAGCTTTTGTTATGGTAACTAGACAACGATATATTTACTTATATATACTTATAGATATATACTTAAATACTTAGGACATCCAAGACTAAGGTACAAATATTCGTGGTCATCACACAAATAACTGCCCTCAGCGGGATTCGAACCAGCGACCTCAAGTTTCGCAGTCAGGAGCTCTAACCACTAGACCAGACGGTCGTCATATGATACCAACATACTAATATATGTTACCAACATACTGATATATGCTATCAACATACTGATGGTAATACCAGTTTGGTGACCACTTGTGATGTACAGATCCCGGTGCTCCAAGGCAACGTCAGGGATCAGCCAGGAGTGATCACGGCCGACTACGTGCGAGCCGTGGCGCAGTTCGGGCCCATGGTGGAAGTCAGATCTGGATACAGGTAGCTTTCCAACACCATGTACCTAGTCATCATCTTCATACATTTAGGAGCTGGGCTCTTGTCGGCGTCTTTAATGCATGCAGACAGAAGCAAATGGAAGGGCCATTTGCTTCTGTCCAGCGCAACCTCTTTGACCTCCCTATACGTCATGAGAGACACATTTCTTTGATCTGACCCATGTATGTTAATTTTAGTCTTCCTCTTCCTCTCTTCCCTACTACCTTTCTGTGCCAAGTGCCTGTTCATAATTAATGGATAATTTATTTATATTGTTCACAAGACTGATGAATGTGGACGAAGCAAAAGAGGTATGTAAGTCTAGAGAGAACTGGCGCTCTATACTCTCTGCCTACACCGTTAGGGACTTGGCGTGATGACATGTATGTATGTTCACAATACATGGTAACTAATTGTGTCTAGCAGAATGTATTAATCACAGACATATTTATCACCGAAAGGAAATACGGATGCTGGGGCTCATCCTAATCTTACTTAATTTATAAATGTGAATGTAAGTTTGTTTGTTTCGCTTTCACGTAAAACCTACTTAACCGATCATCATGAAACTTTGCCCACATATTCTCTAAGGTATCGGGAAGGATATAGGATACTTTTTGATACAAACAAAAAAAAAGATTTGCTTTTTACACGGGTGAAACCGCGGGGTACTGCTAGTAATATTATAAATGCGAAAGTTTTTGAAGGTGTTTGTTCCTCTTTCACGCGATAAATACTGAACGGAATGGGATGTAATTTGGCACCGAGATAGACTATTAGCTAGATTAGCACATAGAATACATAAAATGCCTGAAAATCTGTAAGTCTTAAAAATGTTAAGCTAAAACAATATGTTTATAAACCCCGTAACTCTCCAGGACGCAAGACTTGCCAATCTTTGTGCGAATGATAGACAAGGACACGTATTGGACATTCGAGAACGGCCTGCCTACCCTGATCACGACCCTGCTGCAGCTGAACATCAATGGCTACCCGCTGGTGCTGCCCGACATGATCGGAGGGAACGGCTACAACGAGGCGCCCGACAAAGAACTCTTCATACGCTGGCTTCAGGCCAACACCTTCATGCCGAGTATGCAGTTCTCCTATGTGCCGTGGGATTTCGATAATGAGGTAAATAATACAAGCGTTGGCACCTATATATAAATATATACCTATACATATAATCTATACTTAATATTATAAAGAGGAAAGATTTATATATAGAGCCGTGGTGGCCGAGTGGTTCGAGCAGTTGCCTGGGACGCAAAGGTCGCAAGTTCGAATCCCGACTGTACCAATGAGTTTTTCTAAACTTAAGTGATTAGTCACACCACGAGCTTTACGGTGAAGGAAAACATCGTGAGGAAACCTGCATACGTCTGAGAAGAAATTCAAAAGGCGTATGTATAGTCGTGCTTGAGTAACGGCGATGGACTCGCCATCTGTCACGTTGGCACCTAATATACCTCTGGTGGAAAGTGGGTTTGTGGGTATTACCTATACACCTCTGCCTACCCCTTCGGGGACCCTTGTGGGAAGGCGTGAGGATATATTATATATATTATTAAGATTTGTATGTAAGTATGTTTGTAAGGAATTGGCTCAAAAAGTACTGGATCGATTTTAAAAATTCATCACCATTTTAATGCTACATTATCACCGATTAATACAGGCGATTTTAATTGCAAGAAAAAATTAGACTTTATGCCAAAATATTTAAAAAATAAATGTCCACGATAGATATATGATGTATTTCAGGTATCGTTGAGGGAAGGCGCTTTTTTTTTTTTTTTTACATATTATGTATATTATTTCCGAAAACGTGGTGGTGAGTGTTACAGTACTCCTGCAAAAAGTTTGCAAGTTCGTATCCCGACTGTATTCCAATGAGTTTTTTGTTGAGAACTTGAATACAGTGATTAGTCACACCTCGAGCTTTACGGTGAAGTAAAAAATCACGAGGAAACCTGCACACGTTTGAGAAGAAATTGAAAGGCGTATGTATAGTCGTGCTTAAGAAACGGCGATGGACTCGCCATTTGTCACGTTAGCACCTAAAATATATTTACGGCGGAAAGTGGGTGTGTGGTGGTACTACCTATACACCTCTGCCTACCCCTTCGCGGAGTTGGCATGGGGATATTATCCATACATATATTTCCAGACGATAGCAATAAGCAAGAAGTTCGTGGAGCTCCACGCTCAGTATGCTGACGTCATCGTGGAGGCGTGCGCGTGCGCATCCCGTGACGGCTCGCCCGTCAACCCGCCGCTGTGGTGGATCGCGCCCAACGACACAGCCACCTACGACATCGCCGACCGTGAGTAGATATAACCTCTATGCATTTAAGATAGATGCAGCTCAAAGGATACATTTTCAAGTCCAGGTAATTACTCCTGGAGAGTACAGCATGGAGTTCTTCAAGAAGTGTTGTAGGCATCCGCATAAGGCGGGCCGCATCCTTATTTGCCACCATAGAGGTATAAAAAAAATATTATCCATTTAGACGCACATGTTTTACGGATTTTGCTCCGTAAAGAAGTCGTATATTTAAGAGTTTTTGGTGCGTTCTAGAATTCCTGGTGGGGTCTTCTATATTGGTGGCCCCGGTGCTGGAGCGCGGGGCTCGAGCGCGGGACGTGTACCTGCCGCGGGGGCGCTGGAGGCCTGCGGGGGACGAGGCCCGCGAGCTGCGCGGGGGGCGCTGGCTAAGGGACTTCCCCGCGCCGCTCGACACGCTACCCTTCTTCGTTAAAGTCTAACGCACCTAGATACATGTAAACTAAACTTGTTTTTTTCGAAAATAGAACAGTTGTCTGCTAGAATTTGTCGGCTATTGTGAATGTATCCTCAAGACGACAAAATTAATAACAAATATTTATAGGAGTTAATGCTTACTCCGAAATATGGTTTTATGTTTTTTTTTTCAGAAACTAGTAAAGGCATATGAAAATAAAAACGTTGTTATAATTCTACTTGTTCATATTTATCGCTATACCAAGTTTTCATACGAAAGTACATACATACATACATATCATCACGCCAAGTCCCTAACGGGGTAGGCAGAGAGTATATATATAAATTACATATTCGAAAATATTATTTTATATTAATTATTAATACGCTTTTATTAGCTTGAGACCTATGTATGTTAGTATTTTAGTATGTTTGTATGTTAGTATGTAACGGAATCTTTGAACATGATTTTAACCCCCTTCAAAACGTCGGATTAACTCGAAATTTGGCCTACTTATTAAGGACCGATGACAATTCAATATTTTAAACATTTTTCTATTTTTTAGTTGGATTTTCTATAAACAGTGTATTTTTTTAGTTTTTTAAACTATTTTTTTTACTAGCTCCCTCTCCCTTAGCCATATTTGAACGACTGCCATATTTTCCAAAACACCCTGAATATTCGTGACATGGGTTTGTTGGTGTACTTTCAATTAATATTTTTTTATTGTTGGCATCTATTTGCTTGAAACATGGTATAAATAGATGTTTTACCTAATAATCAGGTTCATACGTGATTTTGCTGAATTTCAGCAAATTAACAGGTTAGTGTTCAAAAAGTCTTGAACACTCTTGAAGCTATTATCATTCAACCATTTATATAATTTAATCTTCAAATGTCTAGAGCTAAACAACTATTCAACAACTCTAAGTGTACCAGTTACTACTTATTCTATTCTTTAATGCATATGAACAGACAACTATTATACATATATATATCCTCACACCTCCCCACAAGGGTCCCCGAAGGGGTAGGCAGAGGTGTATAGGTAATACCCACACACCCACTTTCCGCCAGAGGTATATTAGGTGCCAACGTGACAGATGGCGAGTCCATCGCCGTTACTCAAGCACGACTATACATACGCCTTTGAATTTCTTCTCAGACGTATGCAGGTTTCCTCTCGATGTTTTCCTTCACCGTTCAGCTCGTGGTGTTACTCTCTCAATCTTCAGATTGAGAGAGTGATTCATCACTGTACTCAAGTTCAGAAAAACTCATTGGTACAGTCGGGATTCGAACTTGCGACCTTTGCGTCGCAGGCAACTGCTCGAACAACTCGGCCACCACGGCTCTAACTATTACTATATTTACTGTATACGTATGAAAAGAGGACTATTAAATGTGGCTAAAAAATCTATAAGTCTTAAGAGGACTGGCTCTACAGTTTTTGCCTACCCCGTAAGGGACTCGGCGTGATGTAATGTATTTGTACGAGTGTGCAATATGCTTGAAACAAGCAACTGATTTGCCATTTTGAAACCCACATATTGAGTTTTGTTCCTCTGCCTACCCGTTCGGATACCCTTGCGTAATACATTTCTACGTGATATATCCATCACCAGTCTATGCGTATTTCTAGGCCCTACATAACAAATGAAACACTATAAATACTTCAATACTTGTAATAAAACAACATTACTATATGAATGCTAAGTATTAACAGTGATATCTCTCACAAGCCCTTCGCCGAGCAATTTGAAGTCTTCCACCAATGCAGCAATGTTCACTTTGTATTTCTTCTCGCCGTTTACTGTTACCGGATGGAGAGCATTGGCGTTTGATACCTGAATAAAAACAAAAGTTTTGGCCGATTTTGGATCTTATGTATTGTAAATTAGGTCTACATTCCACTGCTTTAGTATCGCGATTGATTGAGGCATTTGTTAAAATGTTCATGAAAAAAAAATAGGCAAAACTTTAGCGATATTTTGAGATCATTAATTAATACTAAAAAACAAAAAAAAATTAATAGCATTCTTCCACTTTCAGATTTACAAATGTGACAGTTCATTTAAATATATAATGACATGGATACAAGTCTCTCAGTCCCTTTAGGTTTAACATTAAAATGCGCTATTTTAATGTGCAGCTCATGAACTAATAAAAAAATATATGATAATATCAATGACAAAATAAAGAAAGTAATAATAATGCTTCTTGGAATTGAAAACAAGCTCAGCCTCTTGAGACAAAATCCCTTTCTGCTATTTTCATTTCATTTGCGATATTAATAATTTTTATGTCAAGGAAAAATATTCCGTAGAATATCATTGTCATACAATGGATGGCGTGAAATAAAACAGTAAATTTGCTAGCCCACTAGACCTCTTGAGCAGGTCTTTGGAATTTGAATTTACCTGAAACTCTCTCGGGTCATTGATGTCGGGTCTCCACAAGACTGCTATGACGTCACCGCCATACGAATCGTGGAAAAATAGTGCGAACTCGTCGTAAGCACTCTGAAATGCATATAAATTCTATTCTCACTGGCTGTTTGGAACAAGAGGCAATTTATGGTGCCCTAGTACTGCTAGTGTACTCGCATCCAACCTAACCAGAGATACCCACACCCAATACAATAGCATATCACAATGACAAAGTTTGTTACACATGTTTGAATGGAATTGGATGAAATTCGGCACAAACTAGATTAACACATCAGCTTTATAGCCGCAAAAAAAAACAAATAAAAGATAATGCTACGCGGGCGAAACCGCGTGGCAAGATATATCCAGAAAATGCTGCCCAAAGACACTATTTCACGCGGACGAAGTCGCGAGCACAGGTAGTCTACAATAAGAAAAACATGTGTTTTTTTCTTATATTAAACTAGCTGTGCCCGCGAATTGGTCCGCGTGGGATAGTGACTGCGCAGTATTTTTTTATTTATTTTGGATGTGTGTGTGTGTATGTGTGTGTGTATAGGGGATGCCTACGTCATAGTAGCTTCATGCATGCAAGTCTCAGCCCGATCGGTTTAAAATTGACAAAGTTTCATACAAACGTTCATCCCCTATTTTATCCCCTTCAGGGTAGAATTAATCAAAATCTTTATCCTATTCTAAACGGATGCCTACGTCGTAACATCTACCTGCATGCCAAATTTCAACTCGATCCGTCCTGTGGTTTGGGCTGTGCGTTGATAGATCACTATGTCAGTCAGTCAGTCAGACACCTTCGAGTTATATAGATACATTAGATCTGGTTCTAAAGTGTTTTTTATGTTTGTGTACCTACATATAAGTAGTAGTATATATAAATGAATTAAGTTGTGCATACCCTCAACTCGTCCAGGTAGTTGCGCACCGGGTGGAAGTCCACGACGGGCAGGGCTCCGCCCCCCGCGTCCCCCGCAGCCCCCCCGGCCTCCCCGGCCTCCCCTCGGGGGGCGCGGGGGTCGCGGGGGGCGCAGTGCGGGCGCTCGGCGGCGTGAGGCACGCAGCGCTCACGCAGGCGGATGACGGCGTCGTAGCCCGCCAGGGACGGGATGAACACGCCCTGCTCCCGACAACACGCATCTCATACACACCATACAAGTCTTCAGGCCGTCTACAAGGGTCCCCGAAGGAGGAAGCACCCGCGCTGACAACGTAACAGATAGCGAGTCCATCGCCGTTTCTCGAGCACAACTATACATCAGTATTTATTTATTTATTTATTTATTTCTTTATTTAAGGCCACTTACATTACACTAAAAATAACTTACAACTAGATATTAAATATTAGTTGAATGCCACTACATTCACAAGCGGCGACTGCATGCACACAAATTAATAAAGAGCAGAGTACATACATATGCTGAGTAACTCCTTATTACATCAGCTATCTGCCAGTGAAAGTCCCGTCAAAATCGGTCCAGCCGTTTCAGAGATTAGCCGGAACAAACATACAGATACAGAGTAAAAAGCGGTTATTTTAATATTACAAACAGACACTCCAATTTTATTTATTTATATAGATAAACAAATTTGTGTAAATATGAATTTGTAGATAATATAAATCTTTCGGTTATCTGAGATTGATCTCAGGAGCAGATAAGCTACCTTCATTTTCCAAAGTTCCATTCGAATAGGGATTAAAAGCTATTACAATTGAAAAACTCACACTAAGGGCTTTGAAGGACACACCCCTAGCAGTATGAGCTCTATTGAATACCATTATGGTATTGGTACATAGACCCTCCCAACACATGGTCAGCAACAAAAGTGTATTATTCAATCACCAAGGAAAATTCATTATTATGAACCCAAAGTATTTGAAAACCCAATCCGACCAGCAAATTATCCTCCATGGCGTCGAGTTTCCGTTCCACATAATCCAGTGTGCTCTTGGCGAGGACTCGGACTCGCGCGAGCGTTTGTGGGCTAGGGGCGTCACGGACCCACACCCCGGGCAAGGAACCGTCGAACGCCGTCACTATGCGGAGGGTTGGCTGGTTCTCGCCAGATACCTTGCGCTCCATTTCTAATATCTCTTCACCTGAACAAAAAAGCTAAATTAATATATACATACGTATCATCACGCCGAGTACCTAACGGGGTAGGCAGAGAGTATAGGGCGCCAGTTCTTTTTAGACTACAATGAATATATTTATAGAAATATATAAATTGTTTAAAAATATTCTTTTGCATTACATACCCTATTTTTATTGAGGAAGGTGTTATGTACCATCAGCGAAGAAGCGATTACAGTTTGCTGTACTTAAATTTCACTGTACTTAAAGTTTCAATGTACTTAAAGTTAACTGTACATAAAGTTCGCTGTACTTAAACCTGACGGTACTTTATTCGCTGTACTAAATTTTAACCCTACTTAAAGCTCACTAAATTTAATGTTCACTTGACTTAAGTTCAGAAAAAGCAATCGCTATTATCACTCACGCGACAAGTCCTCGTGGAAGGGCAGCACGAGCACTTCCCTCGTCCAGTCGGTGTCGACCAGCAGGCGCAGCGCCCGCAGCAGCCCAGCGCTGGGCAGCGTGGGCGCGGCCCGCGGCTGCGGCCGCAGGAACACGTGCGCCGCCACCAGCTCGGCCGCCAGCTCGGGGAACTGCGCGCCCAGCAGCTGCCGCGCCAGCCAGCGCTTGAGCAGGCACGCCGCCGGCCCGAAGGCGCTGTGCTGCTGCTGCAGCCTGCCGGCGCCAAGACAAAAGGTACTTGGCTTTGTTCACTCAAGAACGGGACCTATTTCTATGAACCTTTGATTTATATAGCAGAATAACATACATATCATCACGCCAAGACCCTAGCGGGGTAGGCAGAGAGTATAGAGCGCCAGTTCTCTCTAGACTTACATACCTCTTTCGCACCGTCCACATTCATCAGTCTTTTCACACATGCTCGTCGGTTTCGAGTACTCTTAACGTTCCCGTCCTTGAGAGTCCGATCGATTTGATCCAGGTAGTTGGAACGTGGCCTTCCTCTGCCTCTTGCACACACTATTGCTTTGTATATCTGTTTCTTCAATCTTTCTTCACTCTTAGAATGCCGAATAACTATGAAATAATATATAAAATAATATTTATATATATATCGCAAAAATTGCGAAATTGTAATAGAAAAAATAATTGAGTTTACGTTTGTAATATGAAACAGTTTTCTAATGCACATTAAAGTATGTATCCACGATACCGACAAACAAAACACTTTCTTAGCAATTTATATATTTTTGTTGGGATGTTTGTTTTAGGTAAACACTGAAACGGCTGGACCGATTTCGACGGGACTTGCACTGGCATACAGGTAATATGTTAAGGAGCAGCAGCAGTACCCGTGCAGCGCCCCCCTCAGGCGTGGCAGCAGCAGCGTGTCACGCTGCAGCTCCAGCGCGGCGAGCGTGTCCCGCAGCGTGCGCACGCCACCGCAGTCCTGGCGCCGCGCCAGCGTCAGCTCTTTGGGGTGCGCGATCACCAGCCTGAACACCTGCAATGGTACACGTTGACCACACCCGAGTGACCACTATATGCCTGCAGCTCGCCATAAACCAACCACACCAAAAGACAAACAGTAACAACCTCTTTCATACACTCGTTTCACAATACTCTAGACGTGTCGCCGTGATAGCTTTCCATCCGTCCGCAAACACTTCACAGTCAGTGTTGGACTCCAGGAGGGCTGTGGTCTTAAGGTGGATTCGAGAATAGTTTAGATTCACAATTGGACCCGATAGGTGGCGCTGCGCTCGTGTTTCAGGATCTTAGCGGGACAGCTAGTATGTATTTAATATGGGCAGTAAGTGTCGTATTTGTTAGGCTACAAATGGCAAGACCGCATATATGCTGAGAAGAGAAGAGAGAAGAAATGGCAAGAAGGTCGTAAGCCGTCGTAAACACATTAAAAATTAGTCCCGATGTGGTGATGGAAAACATCGAGAGGAAACTGGTACACGATTGGGAAGAAATTCAACGGCAATAGACTCGTCACAAATAAACTCACATATCCATTCTTCATGACGTCCACGTGCGTGGGGTAGGCTTGCGTGGACAGCGAGAACTGCTTGCGGAGGCTCTCCGCTATCTGCAGGTTGAAGGCTGCTTTGAGGCACCGGAAAGCTTCGATATCGCCCGGCCACTTGCCGCTGTGACCTGTGGTTAAGTTTGATGGAATTCATAATGATAATAATGAGGCGTGGCATGCGACACAAAGATCGCAAGTTCGAATCCCAACTGTACCAATGGGTTTTTCTGAACTCAAGTACAGTGATTAGTCACACCACGAGCTTTACGGTGAAGGAAAAGATCGTGAGGAAACCTACATACGTCTGAGAAAAAAATCAAAGGCGTATGTATAGTCGTGCTGTAGTAACGGCGATGGACTCGCCATCTGCCATGTTGGCACCTAAAATATATCTCTGGCGGAAAGTGGGTACTAACTATATGGCTGTGTTACCCGTTCGGGGACTCTTATGGGAAGGCGTGAGGATAATTACGTCCATTTTTCCTCAGTTATTAAATTAGATATTTAAATTGAACATGTAAAAGTTGTACAATGTAAAGTATTACAATTTTAAGGAATATCAAACTAATGAAAGCTTGTATAAAGATATATAAAGCATTTATGAAGAGAATAATGAAAGTGGACGAAGCGAAAGAAGTATGTAAGGATCGTAGCAAGTGGAAAGAAGTGGCCTCTGCCTACCCCTACGGGAAGAGGCGTGATTATATGTATGTATAATCTAATATACATACATACTATTGTTTTAGATAATACATTTCGAAAAAAACTGGCAACAAACCCGGCATTTTTTTTAAATTATCTTATCAAATATCATTTTATTAGTGCCCTTAAAACAGAAATTTTTTTACGTTATTTTGACATATATTGTTAAAATCTACGCCCTTACGACCGGCGATACAAACCAGTTTTATTTAATATGCAAACCCTTTTTTATATATACAGTCCAACCGAGCTAGAAGTACAAAACCGGCCAGTAGTGTCTTACTAATATTATAAATTTCACAAATATTATAAATTTCACAAATATTATAAATTTCACTAATATTATAAATTTCACTAATATTATAAATTTCACTAATATTATAAATTTCACTAATATTATAAATTTCACTAATATTATAAATTTCACTAATATTATAAATTTCACTAATATTATAAATTTCACTAATATTATAAATTTCACTAATATTATAAATTTCACAAATATTATAAATTTCACTAATATTATAAATTTCACTAATATTATAAATTTCACTAATATTATAAATTTCACTAATATTATAAATTTCACTAATATTATAAATTTCACTAATATTATAAATTTCACTAATATTATAAATTTCACTAATATTATAAATGTGAAAGTTTGAAAGTTTGGATGATTGCGGTTCTTTCACGGTCAAACGGCTGAACCGATTTGGCTGAAAGTTGAAATGGTGATAGCTCATACCTAGGAATAGGACATAGGCTACTTTTATTTTTTATTTAATCCTGAAAATTTCAAAGTTCTAATATTATAATGTATGATGCACTTTCACGGCATAGCGGCTGAACCGATTCTAGCAGGAAAATTTCCAAAGCTACTTTTTCGAACTGCACGCGGGCCAAGCCGCGGGCATAAGTTTGTTTTAAATAAAACCCAGCGACTAGCTCGCAAAACATCGACACTTAAGCCCCAATATTTGCCAATAGTCCTAAACCTTTGGTCAGCAGGTGTTGGTGACATACCCAGCTCGATGATGGCTCGGTTGACAGGCGTGTACTCGGGCAGGCGGGGGGTGCCGTCAGGCCAGGCCCGCGCCTGCAGCAGCAGCGGGGGGCCGCGGCGGGGGGCGGCGGGGGGCCGGGGGGCGGGGGGCAGCGGGCAGCTGTAGCTGAACACGGGGGACACGCCTGGGGGGGCACTACATATTACAAAACTTACAAACACAGTCTGTCACACGCAATTCACTATTAGTGGGTCCCCTGCTGAATGATACAGATAGATGTGTTGCAAGCGTCCACAGGCGGCGGTAACCGCATTCCATCAGTCAGATTTTAAAAGAGGAAGTACTACAGTGTATGATCTAACTCTAGATGAAATTTCATGCAATTCCTTTCATAATAATGATAATCTTTATTTTCGAGAAACTTAGACTAAATACAGTAATTTTCGTGAAATAGAAACAGACATCCTCATCGGCTATCATTAACACCTCTTTCGTTTCATCCACATTCATCAGCCTCTTCATACCAGCTCTCACATAATACTAGTAGGGAGTAACATTTGATCCAAACCCACCATAAACACCGCTAATATCGAGCGGCAGCTGCGTCAACTGCCTCAGATCTCGGCGGAGCTCGTCAAAGGCCTGTAAGGTAGCGAGGGAGCTCTCTTCCACGTCTGTTAAGTACTGCTTGCTCAGTAGCAGACTGTCGAACTGGTCGCAGATATGGTACAGCTGGGATGGTGGGACACCTTGAACAGAAAAGTCAAACATCATCTTCTCCATGGAAGCGACCAACACGAACCGTGCTTCTTTTTCGACGTTTTCTTATAAAAGCCCACCTGGGCATATGTGAAATAAAAAGATTTTGATTTGATTTGATTTGATACAGTTTTGGCAAAAACGAGACTGTAAAGAGAGGTAGGGCATAACGGGTTTCCCGCTCGAATTTGGAGCTGCCCTACTGGGGCAGGACCTCCACCTTACAGAAGTCCGTAGCCAAATAACACAATTTTTTGTGTTGTATTCCTACGCGGAGAATAAGGTTTCCAGTAATGAGCTCCTTGGGGAGGGGGGAGGATTGTTACATTGTGTTGGAAGCAGAGAGATTAAACCCATTATGCTGCCAACACAGTATAACTCTCCGAACACAGAGTGGCAACACGCAAGTGATACTTCGGTATCGTGAGCGTAAATAGGCTGCGGTAACCGTTTCCCGTCAGATGGGCCGTATGCTTGTTTGCCACTCTTGTTGTATAAAAAAAAAACGATCGGCAAACAAGCATATGGCCGACTTGATGGAAAGCGGTTACCGTACGCTCACGGTACCGAAGTATCACTTGCGCGTTGCCACTCTGTGTTAGGAGAGTAATACTGTGTTGACAGCATAATGGAACTAATCCCTTTGCTGCCAACACAATATAGCAATCCACCTCCTCAAGGAGCTCGTTATCACGGAGGTAATATATAGTAATAAATAAAAATTTATTCATACGGGAACATTAAGAGTACTCGAAACCGACGAGCATATATGAAAATACTGATGAATGTGGACGAAGCGAAAGAGGTATGTAAGTCTAGAGAGATCTGGCGCTGTACTCTCTGCCTACCCCGTTAGGGACTCGACGTGATGATATGATGATGATTTATACATCTTTTTTTTTTCACGGCTTCCCACAAGGATCCCGGTAGATGAAGGAGAGCAAAGAATATGTGTTGCCACACCATGCGCAGTTCAGTTCAGCAAGTTGTAGGTAGACATATCACATATACACGAAGGATTGTAAATTCTGAGTCCGTACCAAACTTGATGTCCATGAGGTAGTCGACAATTTGCTTCACAATTGTCCGTCTCTCGAGCATGCTGTCTCCCTCCCACACGCACGTCTCCGTAATGGAGCCGTCTTGAAACCGACGCAGCTCGGATTTGTCGCCCCAAAACGCTCTGGTAACGGGACATATATTATGTTGAATACCATGACTAATTCGAAAATGCTCAACCGATTTTGATAAAATCGTATTATTTTATTTACGTTCCCTGCGATTTTAGAACGGATGAGTGTCTCGGTAACAGATATTTAAAAAAAAATATGGTGCCTACAAAAACACCGGCAAATACTAATGACACGAACATTCAGGATGTCGGAATTTTTATGGAAAATAATTTTGGTTTATGAAAATACTCATTTTAGCAATCCCACAAAATAAAACAGATTAAATTGCAAAAAAAAAACTTGTGTAGTTTCTTACCTAAACTGCTCAGCTTCGGGTAAATTGGCTGGCGGTCCCTTTTCTATAATATTTATACAGTTTTCGGCATTCAAAATGAAACCGAATGATATTTTTTCTTTGTATCTGTAAATCATAAATTATTTGGAAATTATAAGCAAATACAAAGAGTGAACACAAAGAGAAAGAAGAGTAAACTCTTCTCTCTATTCAAATGTAGTCTCATTCTTCTTTACACAAAAAAAAAATGGTACAATAGGAAGAAGCTCAGAGTTTCAGAGTCCATTATCTCTGCCTACTAATTACAGAATAAACAAAAATTACGGCTTACCCTTCATTCTTCATTTTCTCAAGTTCCTTCTTCACTGGCCAGGAGAAGTTTGCTTCGACCAATGGCAGCACCAGATCCACCCTATTGCCCAAACCTTGAACTAACATAGAGTGGACACCATGTGCCACCAGAGCCAGTCTATCCAAGCCGTAGTTGATTTTAGATTCTTTCCCAACCTTGTCTAAGACTGATTCTTTAAAAACAGGTTGGTTTTTGAACCTGAAAACATATATTTATTCAAGTTAGAACCAACAGACTCGCTTCATCTGCATTAATCATCTCTTCATACATTCTTGTCTTCTTGTTTCAAGTACTCTTAACATTACCATCCTTGAGTGTGCAATCAATTTGATCCGCGTAGATGGAACAGGGTCCACTTTATTGCCTTTTTTCCATACACTTCCCATTTGTTTCATAATTTTTTCTCTACATGTCCAAATCAACATATCATGCCTTTCATCTTTACAAACATACCCTTGTTCACACCAGATGGCTGTTAATTACCTGAGAATATAGTCAAACTGCGTCAAAAGTTTTACTGGTGTCATGAACAATGGTGTAAAGCTGTTTATGGTGCTATTGTCCAGCATATCCACAGCTATACTAGACTCTCTCTTAAGAGCATTGTATGTGCCAAGTTGCATCTGCCAACACAAGTTGTAGTACCCAGTCTGGTCCAGGAATACTACAGGGAAATGTTCTAGGAATGCCTCTAGGGGTGGAGTGTTGTCAGCTTTAGATAATGAGATGCCCTTAGTGTCCCATTCCGAGGTTTCTGTTGATAAAATAGAGTTTAATTAGTACTAAGTAAAAGGTATTCGTGTACAGCAAAAAAAATCTAAAAAATATATATATATATAAATTGAATACCTTAATCTTTCTTTTAGAAAGAATTGTTGAATACCTTAATATTTCTTTCTAAAAGAAAGATTAAGGTATTCAATTAAAGATGGTAACTGAAGGGTGCACATAGTAACAGTCTGTTTTCTCCAAAGTACATTTTAGGTGTTAATTTGACAGAGCCGTGGTGGCCGAGAGGTTCGAGCAGTTGCCTATGACGCAAAGGTCGCAAGTTCAAAAAAAAAATAATATACCTCTGGCCGAAAGTGGGTGTGTGGGTATTACCTATAACACCTCTGCCTACCCCTTCGGGGACCCTTGTGGGAAGGCGTGAGGATATATATATATATATATATATATATATAAAATAGTACTTGAGAAACAGTAAAGGTCACTTGGTCTATCATATTAGCACATGATTATACCTTCAGTGAATGGTGCTGTAGCATCTCATAGTCACCTTCAGGATCCATTATGACTAGATATGATTAAGAATAATAAAGTTCTTATACTTACTCAATGCAATCCAAATGTTCCTAACAATTTGATAGCTACTCATGATGTTATTGATTCTCTTTGCCTGTACGCAGTACGCCACAACTGAGTTGACTATATGCCCTGACACTTGCAGATCTCTCTGGCGTATCCAAATTTTGAGCAAACTTATTGCTTGTTTTAAATTATCACTATTTCCAAGCAGTTCTTTAAGAAATTTCTGATTTTCTAAAGCTGTCAAGTCTTGTAATATGGTGCTGTTATAATAAGGAGTTGGGGGACCAATATCATTAGCGTTTTCTGAAGTTCCATCGGACAATAGCCAAGATTCTCTCAAATTATTACGACTTGGACTAAATCTTTGTAATTTGTAAGCACCTTCCCCACAGACCAAGTTGATTTGAACTGATAAGTTATTGCCAAGCTTCCCAACAGGCTTGAAATTCAATACTGGTTTTGTTTCACTCCCATTGAACCATGAATAACATATATTTTCAATACTTTCTAATTTACTTAAATGTGAGGCAATATATGCTGAGTATGCGGCACTTTTCTTATGGTATCTGTAGTTTACCGAGTCATTCTTTGTGTATGTTTCAGCTGGTACCATTATCTGCAAATCTATTTTCAATTTACTGCTAATAGCACAGCCTAGATCATAAGAACCAACTATGTCTACATTATTGAATTTGAAGAATTTAAAAACACATTTAGTTTTTGTGAATTCCTTCGGGAATGGTAATTTTACTTTAAGCTTTTTACTTAGTGTCTGTTCAGACAAATCATACTGAGTGTCATCTTGAGGGATGTTAAGCAAATGGGTTTTTAATTCTGTGAACCATTGTTGGAATTTATTCTCGGTTTTTTCTTTTACTTTCACTTCCTGTAAGACTTCTTCCACTTGTAATCGGAACAAATTTGAGTTAAAGAGATTCTCAGTCTCCTGTAACCTGTTTAGTTCGTTTGCAGTTGGCTGGCGATACAAACTTTTGGTTTTCAATCGCTTTTTCCCATCTTTAGTTGGATCTTCTATAGGTCTCTTACCATTGTCATTGAGAACTTTTGTACCTTCGTCAACTTCAGCAAAAGTGTCTTTATCACCCTAAAAAATATATTGATGTCATTATATTTTCATTTAAACTTTTCTAAAAGCCACCAATGTTATTAAATAGATATATGGGTTTCATATGTTCATTACTATTTAAAAAATAATATTTAAGATACTATAAATTTAATAATTTACCTTCTTCACCATAATAACCATGTTTTAATAAATTTTATATAATAATATTCATATTATTGTGTGAAAGTAATAGGTTATAATATTGTAAACAACGCAACGTGCCGGAGTGAGTGAAGGATGGAGCTGTTTGACGTTTGCTATTGACATTGACAATGTGTCATTTTTTCCTAGTGACAGGCATACTAAATAGAAATCAACATGAAAACAGTTCATTTCACGACTTTTTTTTTGTTTAACAGCATAGACTTACTGTTGCAGAAACGAATAGCTTATTTATAGCTATAAAAGTAGTACACTCATTAATTGAATAGGCAATTGAGGCAGGGCACAGGTTCATTGTTCAACATGTAATAAACTTCTGGATACATCTGGATTTCAAAATACCCTAATTTATCTGTAGTATACACATATTTTTGCTATGACTGACGAAGATGATTATGAATGATATGGTTCAACCGATTTCGGTTATGGAAACCGCTTTATCTCTGATTGAGTTGTCTATCCTGCATTCAATGACTTATGTACTCTCCATTTCGATTCTGGAAGATCCTCGCTCATTGCGGACATGTGAGCACACCATTATTTTAATAATAAATTGTCTTTCTGTATTCTGAGATAAATTGATAACCGCAGGTGGTCGGGCTGTCAATTCATCGCGCTTCCGCGCTTGGCAGCAAGTTCTGTCTGAATGCCGATTCTCCTAGTCAATTAAGTCCGTGACTTAATTTTTGATAAAAGACGACAGTGGATAGATAACAGGTAAGTTGTTACCTGGTAACCATTGATATAAAAAAACCCAAGATACACAATCAGCGTCTCAAAAACGTCCGTATAAAATGAGCGCACAATTTAAAATTGTGCGCTCATTTCAAACAGTCTCTCGTCGCTCGCGTCCTTGAACGGTCGTTGAAAATGCCGAAATGTTCGTTGAGAAATTGTAGAAATATTACGTCGAGAACGTTAAAAAAGGATGGGATATCGTATTTTCGGTAAGTGAAAGAGTTTACTGATTTGTTTTTGTTGTTTTTATAACTTAATATCTACAGTAATATGTGATTTTGATTTAATTTGTCTTAAAACTTCTCTCAACTTTCCAAATATAACACGGCTTATTTTAATGACCGCTTTGCAGTGTAATCACGATACATTACAGCACCTTTTATTTTAGTCGCATTACACTAGTGACTCTGTTCTCATTTCAATGGAGTCGATTTTTTTTATTGTGTTTAGTTTTAATTAATATGTTCACTTTTAACCTATTTTGTATTAAGTTCTTAAATAACAAATATTTATACGTATAAATTACGGGTGACTATTGAACAATACGAGTTGTTTTATATGCATATTTTATTTCATTTTTATTTTATTTTAGTTTTCCTTGTGACCCAATACGATGCGCAGAATGAACGTCAATCGTCAAACAAAGGTGTGAAGATTTTTTCAAGCCAAATAAATCAAGTGTCATATGTTCTGAGCACTTTTTGGACCAAGATATTCTTACAATAATTTAACAAACTTAATACATATACTAACTCAATGTCATAAATAAAAATGTTAATAAAACAAATTCGTCTCCATTCCATGCCTTGTCCTACTGGCTAACTTTGGTCGTAAAATTTTATTGCTTTTTGTAAACTGCTTGCTAAAAACAACTTTAAGCAATTCGCGTAAGGTTGAATTTGCAAAAAATATGTTCAAAGTTTAACTATAACAACGTAGGTATCGTAGGTGAGTGTTTCGGGACAGTTTCAAGTGTTACTTTTGGTCGAGACTGTGCATCTAGGGTTTTTTATATCAATGCTGGTAACAAATAAAGGAAACATAGCTCAGTCAGTACCTAGCGCACGGGATGCGCAGATATATAGCATTCTAGTACACTAGATTACCTTTTTCATTTCATTCACATTCATTAACCTTCTGACATGCTTGGCATTTTACAGTACTTATAAGTATACTACAGTATTATTAAAAAGACAAATAAATTTTTCAATATTTTTATTTTGAAGGTCAATAATGGATTTATAACAGATAACGTAAAACCAATTCTGCAATAACTCTTGGGGAGACAACATTCGATATTAATAACACAGCATATAATATTAAAAATAAATAGATAGTTATTTAATTTCGGTGACAAATTCGTCAAATTCTAACCTAAATTATCTTCACAGCGGCACTTGACTTTTTGCATTATTTATACAACAGATTATTTACAAAAACGCAGACCCAACATTGCATTATGAAAAATAATTGCACAGCAGCCAGACTCAAGACTACTGAATAAGATCATCATCAAAATAATTGAATAAGTACTTTGGTGCGTTCATAATAAATACCTATTAAATTTAAAACTAATGTGCAATTCTTTGATGTTCTACTTATCGATGCCTATTAAAGAAAACAGACACGAATCTTCTGTTCGAGATTCAAATTGCTGCTTACAATGACGTGCTTTTGCAAGTTTGGTATTTGGACATTTTCGTACTCTAGAAATTGACAGTAACACGTCTTGCTTGGCAAGACTTTCTCTCTTATAACCTTTAATTTAATTTTGATATAATGGCGTTAGTGTACTCGCTGCATTTGCCGGTTCCACCGAGGTCTCCGGTGAGGGACTTGCCTTCGCCGAGCACTTGATAACACGCGTTTTGGATACGGTCTGCGTGGTCGTTCAGTTGCAGGTGTCTCAGCATCATGATAGCCGACAGCAATAGGGCTGTGGGATTTGCGAGATCTTTACCGGCGATGTCGGGAGCTGTTCCGTGTACCTTAGAAAATACAAAGATAAATGAGACGTGACATAATAGAAATAACATCTTTAGAAACGCCTGCGTAAAAGCCATATATCCCTCACTAAATATGATAATAAAAAAACATGAAGTGATGTTGACATTTAATTACCCTGGTTCCTGGATGGGCATTGGGCAGAGGACAAGAGCTCGAACGTAATGTTTTTGATAACTTTTGATTTGTGCTTGGAACGGAGAGTGGTTATAATAAGACTACCTATATGTAATGCAACTTTACAACATATTCATACATACATAAGTTTATCTTTATCAATGGCTGAATCAGGCTGGAAACTTAATAAAATCAATACAGGAATGTTAGTAGGTACAATGTGATGGCGTTAATAGCGAGACACTGAACACAGATCTTACCTCAAAAAACCCGCCAACTAAATAAAACAAACCCCTTATTTCGGAAGCATTTTATTCAGCTATGTTATATATTTACATAAATAACACAAAATTA
>JACCPG010002887.1:0-24730 GCA_016069955.1 Drepana arcuata | reverse complement strand
TTGAATTTCTTCTCAGACGGCGCAGCTTCCTTCGATGTTTTCCTTCACCGTAAAGCTCGTGGTGTGACTAATCACTGTACTTTAGTTCAGAAAAAACTCATTGGTACAGTCGGGATTCGAACTTGCGACCTTTGCGTCGCAGGCAACTGCTCGAACCACTCGGCCACCACGGCTTTTTTGCAACGTGAAACGAAGTTCCGAATAAAATATACTTACAACATCGATGAGTTGACTAAGCCGGAGCCCCATTTTAACAGTGAGTTTGTCCGAGTTGTTTCCGACGGGTCGAATCAGGCGATTGTAGTTGGACAGGAGGTCGTCGTATAGCCGCTTCGCTTCAGGGTTGGCGACGCTCAAGCGGCCCCACACGCACAAGACTGCCACCACCAACGCCAACACCATCTTAGGCTAACACCACCCCTGGAACAATCAAAATAAATATATCAATATATACACATACATATACACATACCTATGGCTTGTAGGAGATGCAGTGGAAAACCACGTTAGTTATAATAGATTAATATAATATAGAAATATATAAGCCGTGGTGGCCGAGTGGTTCGAGCAGTTGCCTGCGACGCAAAGGTCGCAAGTTCGAATCCCGACTGTACCAATGAGTTTTTCTGAACTTAAGTACAGTGATTAGTCACACCACGAGCTTTACGGTGAAGGAAAACATCGAGAGGAAACCTGCATACGTCTGAGAAGAAAATTCAAAAGGCGTATGTATAGTCGTGCTTGAGTAACGGCGATGGACTCGCCATCTGTCACGTTGGCACCTAATATACCTCTGGCGGAAAGTGGGTGTGTGGGGATTACCTATACACCTCTGCTTCTGGGGGAAGGCGTGAGGATATATATATTATTAATTATTATTATTTATAAAATATAATCGTTAATATATTCACCAAGACAATATACTAACAAAACATATACAGCCGGCGCAGCGGCTGCTCATCAGGAGTGCCTCAGGCGCCACCAATATGCTACCTTGAGTAAAGACTACGTTTTTGTGGCGTTTGGAGTCGAAACTCTAGGGCTCTAAGAGCCTGATGCTCTTCATTTGTATAAGGAATGTCTAGAGGAAACTTTTTGAGGCCTGTGACAAGAGACCTGGCGAATATTTCGCTCAGCGAATCAGCATTGCCATACAACGTGGCAATGCCGCCAGTGTTCCGAGCGACTTAGATTTGGGACTTTTATTCTATTTATTTAGGTAGTTATATTAATTATTACTTTGTATAATAATGCAAATTGTAAAATACTTAATATATGCTTATGTTTTAAAATTGAATAACTTTTATAATTAAAAATATTTTCGGTGCCGGAACTGTTTACCCTCAAAGGCAAATATGAAGATCTCCAAGTATGGAAACGACGTGTTTTAATCATTTTTCCCATCTCATAATTATTGACAAACAATCTAAATTCATTAATATTTTTTTGACATTATCAAAGAATTGGGTTCCTACTTTCCATAGAAAATTAACTGCTAATGTAATACACTTGATATAGGAGGATGTTATATTTTATGTTAGGTGAATATATGTATATTAATCTTCGTGAGCGAATAAAAGCATCTGGCAATTGTAAGCGGAAATAGAACACCAGTCATTCAAAAAACTATATTTTCTTTCGTCGAGAAAAATAGAAGCATTAATATTATGTAGACTGTACTTTTTGACTGTACTATCCGCAGATAGTACAGTCAAATCGTGATTAATTAATAATGTAAGTAAAGCCTCTCGTTATTATTTCACAAAAATCTTTCATTGCTAAGATATAAAACACTTTGGAAAGTGTACTTTCAAAAAGCTAGTATAAAATTGTGATGTTTGTAATTTAAACATTTATCTATGATATATTTAATATAGATAAGGTATATTTCATCTTGTCGTCAACGTATCATTTCTGGGGCACCTCGCTACAATTTATAGCGTTCTACGTTGGATTGGCCGTTAGAGAAAACTCAAACGTTCGAAGGTTACGTTAGCCCCACGTTGACCCTCTCTGACCGGGATTACTTCACAAGCCGGACTTAATTACAAGATAAACCAGGATCAGCCACAATAGAAGGGACTTTAATAAATCAATCCAGATGATGGTAAGATTGGTTGCGACTAGGTACATAGGAAGGTTGGTTTGCCTTGATAATATAATATATAATTCATTTCGAGAGTGAAAATCAATAAAGGGTACTCGAGGCATAATTTGCAAAGAAATACATTTTTTAACCGACTGAACCGAGCGTGAAGGTTTATATATGAAATATAAACGTTCACGCCTTGCCACATGGGTCACACACACACCCACTTTTCTAAAGCGAAAGAGGTATGTTGGTCTGCAGGTGCTAAACTCTTCGTCTTCCCCGTAATGCATTCGGTGTAATGCTGTTTCAATGCATAAAATAATAAAAGAATCAAATGAAACACTCAAGGTTGGCAACTTCAAGAGTATTCTAAACTGGCGAGCATGTACAAAGCGACAGATAAATGTGGATAAAACGAAAGAGTTAGAGTAAGTCTAGAGAGAGTTGGTGCTCTCTCTACTTACAAAAATTATTCCAGTGATTTTAGTGAATTCCAAATCTAAAGAGCTTTTTAAATCTCTAGTCTGTTAATTCAAAACAGACAAGAAATATAAAAAATAATATTTTGTGCCGGAAGAAGGTAATCATTTTGTGAAAATAAAACCCTCGTCAGTTGTTTAAGACATTTACTTTGTTAAGGAACGATGCTGCTAGTCTTTTAACCTGTTGCCGCGGGATTCCTATTTGTGTTAGCTACATATATACAACTATTATATACCTACGTAATAAAATATTTTATGTAGAGCCGTGGTGGACGATTGGTTGGAACAGTTGCCAGATACACGAAGATTGCATGTTCGAATCCCGAATAAGTCACACTGCGAGTGAAGGAAAACATCGAGAGGAAATCGGCGTACGTATAAGAAGTACTATCTAAGCTGTATTTATTAGTCGTGTGCATTCGTACTTGGGTAATGGCAATTGACTCGCCATCTGTCCCGTTGGCACTTTAAATATTATATATCTGCGGCGAAGTGTGGATGTATGGGTACCAGCCCTCTGCCTATCCCTTCGAGAACCCTTGTGGGAAGGCGTGAAGATACTGCTATCTTTATTAAATTGTAAAAACAGTCTTCTCGCTGTATGTTCGCTTAGATCTTTAAACCAGTATATCATCGTCATTTTATTTAAAAAATATAAAATAAAGTTCAATTGTTTTGGTTTAAAATAAAAGAGGATAGTTTCTCATTACCCACTGCAAATCATAAACAAAGTCTAAGCCAAGTAATAGCGAGGACAGGGGCGTAACTGCCTTCTTCAGACCACAAAGGACTGCTTGGTAATAAAATCTTCTTTGTTGAGTGCCTATCTTTGTGACGTAACGACACGAGAAATTACGAACACGGCTGTATTTATAACGTATGTACACCATATTTATTTTATTTTATTTTTTTATTAGAAGAAAACTTGCAGGTAGACACATTAATACACTTAGTAAGTAGAAATAAAGGTCAAATATAAGGTTATTAATTATTAAATTAATGTCCTAACTACCTGGATCAAATTGATCGGACGCTCAAGGACGGAAACGTCAAGAGTAATCGAAACCGACGAGCATGTATGAAGGGACTGATGAATGTGGACAAAGCGAAAGAGGTATGTAAGTCTAGAGAGAAGTGGCGCTCTTTACTCTCTGCCTACCCCGTTAGGGACTCGGCGTGATGATATGATGATAATGATGATGAAATGAATGTCCTTTATAATATTTTTCTTTACGGAAAATATGTTTTATTAAATATATCCTTCTCTCGCCTTCCGACTAGGGTACCCAAATAGGACGGCGGTATAGGTAAGTAACCACATATCCACTTTCCGCCAGGGATATATTTTAGGTGCCAATGTAATAGATGGCGAGTCCATCGTTGTTGCTCTAGCACGACTGAGGCGTATATTCTGCCTTTTTGTTTCATCTCAAACGTATGATGGTCTCCTCTCGATGTTTACCTTCACCGTAAAGCTCGTTGTGTGACTAGTGTGCTAGACGAACTACTCGAAAACCACAGATGTTATATTATATAAACATGGCTACTAAAATATATTAAGCAAATTTTAATTTGTGTGTGAATTAAATGAAATAAATGTAATTTGAGTGGTGGCCGAGTGGTTCGAGCAGTTGCCTGCGACACTAAGATCGCAAGTTCGAATCCCGACTGTACCAATGAGTTTTTCTGAACTTAATTACAATGATTAGTCACACCACGAGCTTTACGGTGAAGGAAAACATCGAGAGGAAACCTGCATACGTCTGAGAAGAAATTCAAAGGCGTATGTATAGTTGTGCTTGAGTAACGGCGATGGACTCGCCATCTGTCACGTTGGCACCTAATATATCTCTGGCGGAAAGTGGGTGTGTGGGTATTACCTATACACGCCTGCCTACCCCATCGGAGACCCTTGTGGGAAGGCGTGAGGATATATTATATTATTTAATAGGAGTTGCATGGTAGCAAATATGAGGCGAACAAATTATTTTTGTGATGGGCGAAACGCGTAAACTTGCTCTTCCGGTGATAAAATTGTTAAAAAGGGCAATATTTCTAAGACCTCCCGAAAATATTATCATTTTTGAAGCAATATACAGTACTGGGAATTTATTTACTTTGAAATAAAATTGTATGTACATTTAATTATTTTTTTCGCTTCAATATGGTTTGACAAAAATAATGTCAAGTTTCAGAAAGCGTCTTTCATTCGTCTATTTGATTTGCTTACGAAAACAACATTATCAGATCACGAATAAAAAGAAACCAGATAAAAACAAATTTATTCCGGCTAATATTTTTTATATTGCTTTGGGCATGTTACATTGATTTGGTCTATTAAAAAGGATGAGTGAATGAAGAATAACAAATCAGATACTCGATGCGCGAATGGAAAATCTCAAATGTATGGGATACAAGAAATGGGCGTGTAGAGATTTCTCGAAACTGGCGAGCATGTATGGAGAGACTGATGAATGTTTATGAAAGAGGTTTGTAAGTCTAAAGAGAACTGGCGATCTCTCTCTACCCTTTGAGGAACCCTGCGTGATATATATTCAAATATAGTAGATGTCCCGCCCAGCTTCGTTTAGTTAAACAAAAAGCCTAAAATACGATCTCAGGGCCACCTATCGGGTCCAATTGTGAATCTAAACCATTCTCGAATCCATCTGAAGACACAGAAAATTTATTTAAAATCAGTCCAGTCGCTTACGATTCTATAAAGGACACACAGACAAACATACATTTTTATATATAGATGTAGGAGACCGAAAATAAACTCTATATATGCTTTTAGATAAACACTACTTTCTAGAAGTCATGCCAACTAAAGCGTGTTTATACCAACGAAATAAACAAGTTGAAAAATGTTGGAAACAAAATTATTTTTAACGAGATGCAATTTAAAATCGTATCTTCTCAGATTTTAGGTATATTTTCCAAGCACTGGCTTCCAGCTATAGAAAATGAGCTTACTGGAATTCCTGATTTTAGAGTCTTTTGAATTATTTTTACGAGATGAGATCCAAATAGCCTAAAGGACTACTTGGATCGTGGTTTATTTTGAATTATCCCAATTCCCTATCTTGTTCACTCCGAGGGATGGGGAAATATTAGCACTGGGCATCGTAAATATTTGATTTATAAGGTTTGCTAAAACTGTACGTAGATGTATTTTTTAAACCTGCAATTTTTTTATGTATTACATTATTATTATTACGGTGAAGAAAAACATCGAGAGGAAACCTGCATACGACCGAGAAGCAATTCAAAGGCGTGTAAAGTCGTGCTTGAGTAACGGCCACGGATTCGCCATCCGTCACGTTGGCACCTAAAATATATCTCTGGTGGAAAGTGGGTGTGTAGGCACTACCTTTACATCTCTGCCTACCCCTTCGGGGCCCTTGTCTTGGGAAGGCGTGACGATATGAGGAATACAAAGCTTTTACTTATTTAAAACTTTCTTAATTCTTAGTTTGAAATTAAAAACCTGAAGCCCGTTCGTTGAAGTAACTTGTCTACTTCAGCTAGTGATAGTCGGAAAGGTAAAGAGCAAATAGCACTTGGGTGATCTTCAATTAGATTTGATCAAATACGACGGCTGACTCGATTGAAAATCGGAGAAGCCGGATAACTTTTAATACAGGAAAAATCGACCAATGCTCAACCAGGCTTGACCTACAAAATGACAAGATATATATATACAAACAAAAATGTAGGTATATCTTCACGTCTTTTCAATGGTCCCTGAAGGTGTACGTAGTATCCACACACCCACTTTTTGCCAGAGTTTTTTTGGTAGCCAACGTGACAAATGACGAGTCCATCGCCGTTACTCAAGCACGACTGTACATACGCCTTTGAATTTCTTATCAAACGTTTAAGGTTTACCCTCGATGTTTTCCTTTATCGTAAAGCTCGTGGTGTGGCTAATAAATAAATATCTAGTAGCGTACAACTACGCATTCCAAGCCTAATAATAACAATGCCCACACACTTTCGCTGTCTCGTTTCTAATTAGCTTGCTGTTAGCCAACCGTGGTCGATTGTGAGAGTTCGTAGAATTACTAAAATGAAAATCGGCTTAGTTAGGATTAAATATGAATAGATGCGCCGCCGGGGTTATGTGTTGGTGTCAGGCATGAGAGATAGCGATTTATTTGATATTAATGTTTTTATTCGATCCTAAGTTTGTTCCTTGGATTCAGTTAAAGTATACACAATTGTTTTCAATTCCTAAATTAGGTTGGGTCTGTAATATAGTGCTCTTAATTTCACTTCAAAGGGCTTAATTAATTAATTAATTATGAAAAAGGCCGAGGTGGCCGAGTGTTCCGAGTGACCTATAGCGTGAATATTACATGTTATTACTGTTTGTATCAGTGTTTTATTTCTGAACTTAGTGAAGTACAATGATTAGTCACAAAACGAGCTTAACGGTGAAAAAAAAACATCATGAGGAAATCTTGCTTGCATTGTAAAAGAATTTCATTACACTGTTGATTTTTCAGGTAGACTCATGCCGCTCTGCCACCACGGTTGACACAAATTAGTGGAAATAAATAAATACCTTTCCATTTCTAATAAAATGTTACCTATTTATTTATATACCTACCAGCTAAACGCGGATTCTCGGGCGTAAAATTCAATTGGTAATTTTTTCTGGACTAAAAGAATCCTATGTGATAATCCTGCAAATAATCTATCTCTGAACCAAATCTCATCCATTTCTGTTCAGCCGTTCTGGTGCAATTGAGTAATAAATATCTTACAAACTTCCATATATTCCTGATATTGTAGAATGACCTTGTACGCTCCTATCTCTTGTGCCTTAGACCAATGTCCTACATGACGTAGGTAATTGGAACGCGAATCGCCTTGAGACTTCAAAATCCCTCCCTTTGAATTAAAATATCAGATACAAGGGTCGTTGTGCCGACGCGTAATACTTATGGTTTTTGTGATAATGCTATATTAATTAATCAACGTTGATTGTGGGGTTGAGAAATAATATTTATCTATACAAAGAAATAAAATTGGAGTGTCTGTTTGTAATATTAAAATAAACGCTTTTTATTAAATGCATATGAATGTATACACGTACACCAAAATATTTTTTTTTATTTTTGTCTGTCTGTTTGTTCTGGGTAATCCCTGAAACGGCTGGACAGATTTTACTAGACTTTCACTGGCAGATAGCTGATGTTAAAAGGAATAACTTAGACTACTTTTAATTTGGAAACTTGACAACATTTTTTTTGTTAAATGCCACGCGTAGAAGTACCGGGCACAGCTAGTATTACAATACAAGTGGAGCCACGTGGTTCCGTAAACTTTGGTAGATTCTTACGTGGAATAAAATATATGGTATTACCAAAACATGACGGGGCCTTTTGTGGGCCTCGTCGCTCGATGAGCTGATGAGTGGAGTAAGAGGTATCAGCCGGGGTGTGAAGGGAATGGATGAATTAGTTACAGTACTGATGACAAAATTTTTGTCACTTGTTTAATTTGTCTAATTTGTGAATGTGAGAACATTGTAGGCTTTGTAGATTTATCTTGTTTTATGTATGCTTTGTATAGTAAGCAACTAACTACCTATTACGGGTATTTGTTCCCCCATACCTACTTGAGTACTATTGCTGTAACGAAAAAATATTGTTATTGTACATGCCTTATGATTTGAAAAAAGTAACCATGGAGTTTCTTGCCGGTTCTTCTCCATGGAAGCGACCAACCCGAACCATGCTTCTGCTTCTTTTTCGACGTTTTATAAGTGCCCACCTGGGCCTATGTGACATAAAAATATTTTGATTTTGATGGGATGATGAGAGTAGGTAGAAACATCAAGTGTTAATCGAGCTAATAATCTGTCTCTATGCCTAATTTCATCCAATTGCGCTCAGCCGTTCTAGCGAGATTGAGTAACTAAACCCTCAAAAGCTTTCGCATTTATAATATTCGTAGAATCTTTACGCCCTTCCAAAAAGGTCCTGATGTTTTTTTAAGAGGTATTTTCGTGATATCTTCATGATGTGTTTCTTGAGTTAAGGTTAGGTTTCTAGAGATCCACAAGGTAAAAGAGAAACACAGTTACATCTATCAGAATAAGGTTGGCAATGCCCGAAATATTACAAGAGGATACTTACATCGGTACCCGCTTACCATCAGACAAGCCGTCTACTTGTCAAGTTTGTTGCAGAGAACACCCTGTCAGAAATCTTACAGAGATCGAGTCGAGAGAGTAATCCTGACCGAGTGACTACGACCCCGGATGGAACAGTTTAAAAGTTAACCAACAAATTTGCATGGACTTTATTTAATTAGTTTATGTAAGCAGCGCGATGTCCAGAAAATCGTCAGTGCATAGCTAAACGAAGCCACCCGACGAAACCCCTTCAAACATAAACGGGAAATAGAATTTCCTCAATCGTGAAATAAGGTAGTATGAACTGCAACAACTTTGTACGATTTTGAGCACTATCTTCTAGTTTGTAGAGTACAATTTGCAGTGGAATGCTGTAAATTGAATTTACGTGCTTAAAATGAAAAGGTAGTGTCGTTTTTATGTAGACTGCGATAGATTTATTCAGTTGCCACAAATATTCATCTGTCGTTTTTACCCATTAAGTGGGTTTAAAAAAAGCATAGTGCTGTGCCTCATCCAACATTTTTCCTCTGATATTTCCGTAAGGATTTCCGCGATTCTATTTTTTAAGGTTGCAAATAAACATGTGGCCTGATGGAAAATGGTTACCGCCGCCTGGGGACGCAACATCAAGGGCATCGCTCGCGCGAATACAAACGTAGCGGGAGAGTATTTCGGTCTTATTTGTCAAAAATTAATGAGTTATAGTTTAACATTAATTTTATTATTAATTATAATGTTTGATTGACAATTTTTTTTTATTGTCTCTCGTAGCGTGAGAACTTTTGCTACTTACCCGGTCAATGGCGAGACCTAGGCCTCCAGCCAAGCACTTTATTTTTAAGCAACACAGTTAAGGGCACCCCCTGTGGGGTACGAACCTCAGCTTAGGGCGTTGCTGGATCGCGAGCAAGGGAGCTGGGCTGGCCTGGTAATTTTATTTAAATATTCTTGGGGGGGGGGGGTTTGACAAACATTTACATATATACATACTAGTTGTCTTGCCCAGCTACGCTCGAGTGAAAAAAAATCCAATGAAAGATGAGAATGATCCAATTGTGAATATAAACTATTCTCGAATCTATTCTCGGTTCAGCTGTTTAGGAGGAGTTCAGTGACATACGCATGAACAGAAGGAATATTTATAGAAAGACTAGCGACCAGCCCCAGCTTCGCATGGGTGCAATGCTGATACTAAATATACCTAACTACTACAGAATGTCCTTATAAACAACGTTTACAGCTTTTTTGCGTGAAAATGTGTTTATTTACGACATCACCCTAGAAACCTCTAAATTTATCAGTGTTTCTCTACAATATTATGCATGTATTATACATAGTACCTGGATGACCGAGCTTAGCTAGGTATTATTCAGATTTATATTTTTTTCGTACTAATGACATACTTATGACAAACAAACACACATTGGCTTAGAGTTTGTTGCTTAGCAACGCTTTATTGTTGCTGTGTCGGTAAATCAGTGGGGAAATTCATATTCTAATGAAATTGTTGGAGATTTTCAATGCCTAAAAACACGGTAAAACGACTTTTTTTTAAATGAAACCTAGCTAGATCGATTTATCGCCCCCGAAATCTCCCCCTCAACAAATTTCATGAAAATCGTTGGAGCCGTTTCCCAGATTCAGATTATAGATATAGATATATACAAGAATTGCTCGTTTAAAGGTATTAGATAGATAGATAGATAGATAGATTAGATAGATAGATAGATAAACCTCCCCCTTAAATCACTCTATCTATACCGCTTCAAAATCCGTTGCGTGGTTTTAAAGATATATATAGGAACGAACTGACAGCGACAGCGACTTTGTTTTATACTATGTAGTGATATTACATATATTCTCACGTTCGTTCCCGTTTGTAATATAAGTAAGGCAGTCCGATACTTTAAATACTCGTGTTTATTCCCATTTAACTACATGTATATTGGATTCGTTCGCCTCAAGTGCCTTACAAAGGCACCAATTGCGAACATAACGTCGTGCCTTTGGGCGAGTGTAAGGTATTTCCGGCGAATATTGCAAATGTAAATTTGATATTCACGTTTGTTTGAAATATTGCTTTGCTTCGCTTATCTATGTTATTTATTTACATAATATATTCTCACGCATCATACCTACTTTGCCAATGTGACAGATGGTGTGTAATTCGCCGTTAGTCAAGCACGCATATACATTTACCTTTGAATTATTTCTCACACGTATGCAGGATACCTCTCGATGTTCGTGGTGTAACTAATCACTGTACATAAAATCAGAAAAACTTACTGGTACAGTCGGTATTCGCGTACTACGTAACTACTCGTACCGCTCGTCCACCACGACTTTTTATGAGCTCTATTATTACAGTTATTATATTATACAGTTCGTTTAGTTGAACGCACTAATCTCAGGGACTACAAATCAAACTTTTTGCATTAGATATTAAAAGACAATTTTTCAGTACGTGGCCCGGTTATTGAGGGTGGCTATATGCATTGGACACATAGAAAGGATGAGTGAAGAAAGATTGACGAAACAGATATACAAAGCAAAAGTGTGTGCAAGAAGAGGCAGAGGAAGGCCACGTTCCAACTACCTGGATCAAATAGATCGGACTCTGAAGGACGGGAACGTTAAGAGTACTCGAAACCGACGAGCATGTATGAAGAGACTGATGAATGTGGACGAAGCGAAAGAGGTATGTAAGATTAGAGAGAACTGGCGCTCTATACTCTCTGCCTACCCCGTTAGGGACTTGGCGTGATGATATGTATGTATGTATGATATATGCTTTACATCATCAGATAGACAATTAATACCATGAAATAGAATGTTCACTCATTACAAGCATAAAGCACTAGGTACATATTCCTGATAACATAATTCAGATCCAAGCCAACGGAAGTCTCGGAGCGACATCATCTGCAGACTTCCGTCATGGACGAAGAGCCCAAGTCATTTGATTTCCGGTATGGCGCTGTCTCCTTGGTGAATCCATATAAGGAAATATCATTAGAATGGATATTTCAATTCTGGTATAATACACTCTTAAATTTTTCATGATTTATTTGAGGTCATAAATATGGATGAGATATTGGGATGAATTCTTTTCGGTAGGCGGAATTAAATGAAAGCCTACATTTTGCCGATGTTATAAAATTCTCCAACGACGGTGTGAATGTAAAGATGAAGAAAGGGATGTAACGTTTATTTATCCTTACTTAATATTATAAATGTGAATGTAAGTTTGTTTGTTACGCTTTCACGTAAAAACTACATAACCGATTATCATGAAAGTTTGTACACATATTCCTGGAGGTATAAGAAGTAACATAGGATACTTTTTATTGAAAAAAAAAAGCCGGTTTACTGATACTTTTTATGGTGATGGCTTATACCCAGGATTAAGACATAGGCTACATTTGAATCCCGAAAGATTCAAAGCTCTAATATTATAAAGGCAAAAATATGTTACTCGTTCCACGCGGGCGAAGCCGCGGGCATAAGCTATTAGGAATATAAATCAACGTTACATCCTATTAACATTAGCGAAGAAAGTTTGCCAGATATGCAATGCTACTTCGAAATCAATTAGTTTTCTATAGGTGAAGAAATATTTGTGAGGTTTCAAGTAGTTTTGAGTTTATCCATCAATTAAAAATATAATTATTATATTAACGTATGTATATATTTCCATACGATAGACAAGCAGAAACGATAATGGCTGGTCGATTAGCTTTCTGTGGATATGACATGGAATGGACACAGGTTCAATCCTCGTTACCCAACGACTCTTGTATAATAAGCATTCATACATCATACATACATATAATCACGCCGAGTCCCTAACGGGGTAGGCAGAGAGTATAGAGCGCCAGTTCTCTCTAGGCTTACATACCTCTTTCGCTTCGTCCACATTCATCAGTCTCTTCATACATGCTCGTCGGTTTCGAGTAATAATATTCGTAGTTTATGTGTCTCTAGTACCATTACCATTTATTGGGCTGTACGCTTCGTGTTTGTTGTGTTAAAGTATCGATATACGAATTATATTAAAAAATACTTCAGACTATTCCATAGTGGCAAAGTTAAATTACATAACCAGTTGCCATAGCAACGGGGTGAAGAAGGGCGGGTCAAAGGCTCGTCCTCGACGCCTCAAGGTTCAATAAGGCTTTGCTCGATCATATAAAGGAATAAGATAAACGCATTATAAAGGTTTCTGTAGGTACTGTTATATAGCCGAAATATTGTACTTGAAACGTGACTTGCCTAGTGTAAGGGCCTTGCTATGGATATTTGCCGAAAAGCAGTATATAATATGGATGGAGCCGTGATTGCTGAGTGGTTTGAGTAGTTGCATACGATGGATATGTAGCAAATTCGAAACTCGATTGAACCGATGAGTTTTTATGAACTAAGTACACCTTCCCATAAGGCACTTGAAGATGTCAGCGGTGGCGTAATAAATAACATATCCGAAGATATAGGTATTGAAACTCCAACGTGATTCCTTGCGAGTCTATCATCGTTTCTCAAGTACAACAATTTTTTTGTACATCATTGAATTTCTACTCAAACGTGTGCAGGTTTCCTTACAATATTTTCCTTAACCGTGAAGCTCGTAGTGTGACTAATCACTTATCTAACATAAGTTTGAAAATTATCATTGCTACAGTCGGGATGCGAACTTGTAATTTTAGTGTTGCAGGCAACTACTCGAGCCACTCGTCCACCACAGCATCAGTTAAAATACTAACAATTTAAATTGAAAATCTCTGCAAAAGCTTCAGCATTGTTTAAATTCACTAAATGGAATTCACATTCCAACTCAAATTCTATACAGAGTAATAAACACAGAATTCCAGACGCAGCGTCAGACGACAAAAGTGAATATAAATCTCTGTTATAACACTGCAAAACGGGAATACGGGCAGGCTTTATGGAGTAGTTATCGGAACAGCTGGCTCCTCCATCATACGGATTGTAGACCATAGTTTAAATATGAAATGTCGACTAGACATACATTTGACACAAATGTCATATTATTATACTGCTTGCATATTTATTATAGTTTTATTATTTAATAATTTATGGAAGATTTTTAATGTTATGAAGTAGTTAACTAAACATTGAAATGGATCTCGCAATAAACAAAAGAACAGGGCGAAGAAAATGATCCAAATAATAATTCCTATAGGTTTTTCATTATAACATTAGCGCAGGCCCTTTCCCAGTCGGGATTCCCATTTGAAACGCGTGATTAATCATGGAGTATTCTGGACCAATACCAGTAAAAATCATTTTTTTTTATCGAATATATATTTTATTTGACAGAAGTTTTATAGGTATATCATCGCCGTCTATGGACCCTTGCAACACCAAGGGTATAGCTGGCACGTTGAAGTTCTGAGCGTATAAGTTTTATAAGAACAGAGATTAACATAAACTTTCTTGTCTGCTAAAGAATTATTGTCGTCTAAAATATAAGCTCAACGACTTTTCTCAGCGAAGCTATATATTTCATAGAACGCTACAGCATTCACGAGATTTGCTCTCGTGCAGCGAACAGCGTGGGCGCTTACATTTTTAATTCGGTTGACGGTTTGCTTTCAGTTTGGGAATAAGCATTAAAATACAGGATTCGGTCAATGAAAACTTAAGACGTTGAAACAAGTTGATTGCGTTAATAACGTATACCCTGGCCTTCAGAAATCTTTAAAGAGTTCATAAATTGTGCTGGAATGTCTGAGGACCAAATATATTGTTTTATTTAAATATGGTAAATATTCACGTCTTTCCTTTAGGGTGTTACACCCTCACTATAAGCTGTGACTTTTATCCAAGACGCAGGTATAGGGATGTTGTCACAATACTTACTTACTCTAAAGGTCGTGGTGAGACAACTACTGTGTATTATCTCACCACGATGCTTTAATTGGCTGGGGATTGAAACTATCTCTCAAAATTAAATATACCATAGTCTAGCAGTGTGCCTTGAATCAATTAAAAGAATCATCGAAATTAAATCCTAACCTACAATAAGAATACTCATTGCTTGCAAGCATAATATAATTTACGAATTCCTACCGCAGATGGACGTTGCACTCAGTCGAATCGAACGTTCAGGCTCTGCGGCAAAATTGTACTGAAACTCTAATTAAAGAACCACTTATGCTCCCATAGATACGGACGGTGATACTCACCAGTATCTCGACTCTCAAAAAGTTAGGTAGTACGACTTCTAGGAGCACTTGATCAATCAAATTCACAGGTACTACGTCGCCCGGGACGCTTTTATCTGATTATGGACTTGCCCAACATCCATTACTACCTCTCAAACTCACCAAGGTAGTCTATAAGAGCGACAGGTCACATTATCGGACCACTAGCTATATATGTTTATATATATAAACTAGATGTCCCACCCGGCTTCGCTTGAAAAAAACATCTGAAGAAAGATCGTAGCGCCACCTATCGGATCCAATTGTGAATCTAAACCATTCTCGAATCCTCTTGAAGACACAGAGACAAACACACGCACAGAAGAAATATATACATTATGCGTGTATAAACTACAATAATAATGATTCATTCTGTCCTTATGAGCCATATTCGTGAGCAAATATGAAAATATTGCATGTATTATGTACTATTTTCTTTGTGTTAAATGACCTTTGTGTAATACTCGAAAACCTTAACTAATAATAAATACCAAGATTCTCCACGTGACAGTAATTAAGTACCAATCAAGTAATAATTGTTGTGCCAATTCAAAGTTCACGAATAATGTACGTTAATTTAATCTAAAAATACATAGTCGTGTTTGAACCCGGTATGCTGGTGACATCGAGGGCAATTTATCAGGCACTCCGCTCACTTGTGATTTTAATTAAACGTCATTTTGGTTTACGTAATGTTAATCAAGCCTTCACCATGCTTTGGGCTCTGTCTAACTATATTTCGTGTGTTTACATGTTAAGCATTTCATAATTCGGCGGCTGTATGTTCAAGTGGTTAGAGCTCCTGACTGCGAAACTTGAGGTCGCGGGTTCGAATCCCGCTGAGGGCAGACATTTGTGTGATGAACACGAGTATTTGTACCTTAGTCCTGGTTGTCCTATGTATTAATGTATATTTATCTGTCTATATTAGTAAATATATCTTTGTCTAGTTACCATAACACAAGCTTTGCTTAATTTGCAATTTGTGTGGAATTGACCCGAGGTATTTATAATTATTAAGTATGTCATAATACTTCCGATTATGGCAAGTTCCGAGTTAAATGTAATTAATACAGAGGTCTAGACGGGTCTAAACGTAGTAACTATATAATAATAATATAATATATCCTCAAGCCTTCCCACAAGGGTCCCCGAAGGGCTAGGCAGAGGTGTATAGGTAATACCCACACACCCACTTTCCGCCAGAGGTATATTAGGTGCCAACGTGACAGATGGCGAGTCCATCGCCGTTACTCAAGCACGACCATACATACGCCTTTGAATTTCTTCTCAGACGTATGCAGGTTTCCTCTCGATGTTTTCCTTCACCGTAAAGCTCGTGGTGTGACTAATCACTGTACTTAAGTTCAGAAAAGCTCATTGGTACAGTCGGGATTCGAACTTGCGATCTTTGCGTCGCAGGCAACTGCTCGAACCACTCGGCCACCACGGCTCTCGTACTACGTAGTAACGTAGTAACTATAAAATTAATATTGCAGATTGAAATCCCTGTACTATACTTTTTCTGAACTTAACTACAGTGAAACATAAGCTTTACGGTGAAGGCGACATGTGTGAAGCTATTTTCAAATGATGTTAATGATTATGGCTTATAGACTAAAACAACTTATAAAATTGGCAAACTTTCTAAACCACAGTCAGTTCAATAAAGTACAGTTAATAACAAACTTTTACGATTCAATAAAGTCTAAAATAATTATCTTACAAGTAAAGTTACTGTAAGCTGTACATTACCAAGAAAGGTATCGTAACGATAAATAATTAAATATACTGCGACTTCAGATACAAACTTAAGCAATGAAATTAAATATTCACAAACCAACAGACACGACAAGACAGCATCGACAGTAAAGTTTTCCAATTAATTTCAGCTCTGAAAGTGATGGAATTCCAAATGAAAAAGGTTGGAACTGTAACTGTAAAAATTCCGTGTCAGCTACGTAGATTGGATTTACTTTTTCTACGGAATATGACGTGTCATCCTCAGGCGCCCCAAAGTATGCCTTTTGGACCCCTATGGTAGTGCTTAGGCAGATGTGTGTGGTTTAAGTGCTTTGGAAGAACAAGCGCAAGAAATCTGTCTGTCTGAAAGAGTCCTTCTTTCACGAGTAGGTAGATAGTCGTGTGGGACTCAGTGCGATAATATTTATATGTAAATTTCAAGTTTCGTTTATACATATATTAAGTTATGATATGTATGTATTTCAATTATAATCTAAGAATAATCAAATATACAATTATTGCCACTTTAATTTAAAATTCTTTGAGTCACTCAGACAATATTCACTATATGAAGTTGTATATCAACTCGCTTACTCAGGGTTCATGATGAGGATGGTATAATTCATCGAACAATGAAAATAGTTTTAATAAAAACAGTATGGAAATTTACATAATACCGCGTGCTCCAACGTCTCAGTTACCTCAGTAAATTCATTGCTTACATAAGAAAATTGATAACAAACAGACTGTTTAGTAGAAGGAATACGACTGCATATAATTTATAGGTCTTTGGAAAACGATTTTAAATTTGTTTGTCTCAATTCAAGGTATGATACGATTTAAACGAATGTATGTCTGAAACAACAGTCTGGTTTCAAACTGAATTATTCATCAGTTTGGGAAAACAAATTTCATATTGCATTGGGAGACACCTTTCAAAAATGTCTATTGCTGGTATTTTCGACGGGTATTTCTACGGTATACTTTGAAACCAAACAACTCTCGCAATTAAGGCTCCTAAAAATCATCCGCGTATTCAGACTGTTGATAAAACGCTCCCTTCATGGAATTTCACGCGCCATCAGACAGACCGCATGTTTGTTGCCAGTAAGTTGAGTTGTAAAAAAGCAGCAATTTTTTTTGCATTGAAAACGGGGTGGTATAATATATATTATTGTAGTAATACTTCTCAAAGAGTATTCTTAGGTAACGAGCCTTACAAAACGCGAAAAAAGCAGACGCAGTGCCAGTTTCCGATGTGAGACAGGATACAAGAGATTTTAGAAAAGCTTTTTTCAACACGATTGAGGAAGATCGTCATTTGTTTATACAAAAGTGAGAGCAAGAGATTAGAGAACTGTAGCTAATTAAAGTCAATATAACTACGAGCCAAAGTAAACCCTTTTGTACTCAATCATATAAGCTATTTGTTTCCGAAGCATTAATACTGTCCGGAGCAGACAGGCCAGACTGCCAATGCATCAAAACCTATAAAAAAAATCCACATATAAAAACACTGCAAAACAACCTCTGAGGGCCTAGACATAAGATTCTTGTCGATAGCGTAAGCAAACGTAGTTACGATACGCTTTACAAGCCTCGGCGAATGAAAAGCAAACTGGCTAGTTGGAAAACTCTTTTTCCATCAATTTTGAATCTGGAATGTGGCTCAGCGGCCTTTGACATGAAATGAATGAATTTATTTTAAAAATTGAATCTTTTACCGTGTCGTCTACGTATACTGCACTTGACAATAATAGCTTTGGTTGCCTACACAGGGAGTTGTTTTTCAATTTGCCGACTATTGAACTTTGAAATAACTACACCCTACCGCTTTAATAGTTCATTTCATGGTGACAGTTGGTAAGTCCACCGCCGTTACTCAAACACGACTATTATACAAACGCCTTTGAATGACTTCTCAAACGTATGCAGAGGGTCCTCTCGATGTTTTCCTTCAACGTGAAGCTCGTGGTGTGATTAATCACTGTACATAAGTACTGTGGTATACTCAGGATTTGATTTTGCAGTAGTCCATCGCCGTTACTCAATCACTTATTGATTTATATTTGAAATATTATTTTTTTAATGCTTATCTCAGTATTTAGATATACCAATTTTTAAGATTATATGCTATTTAATATAACGTTTTAATAATCAGAAGCTATGCAAAAATAAAAAAGGATTTCTCATTATTGGAACCGCGAAGTACAGTTGGCTATGAAGATTTTGTTTGCTCATTTGCTTGACCGCGCTAATCTGAAGAATTATTAATCCGATACGAAATATGTTTTTGCATAAGATAATTCGTTTATTGAAAAAAGCTACAGGCTACAATATTATTATCATACTTAAGCGAGTGGAGCATTCAAATTAAGCTGAAAAGCTCAGAAAGTTATCAACCATAATTAAGAAAACTCATTAAAAACTCGGTCTTACTAATGTCACACTTCAACTATTTAATCGGAATGTTTGACAGCGCTCCTTATTAATTCAACACATCGCCTTAGCACATTCTCAGGGGACCGAGCGAAACTTTTTCAATTAGGACCCTTGGCCCGATAGCATTAAAATTCCAACATAATTTCCTGAGGTGGGCTTGATGAGTGTTATACGAATTCCTTCTCTAAACTAAATTCGAAGGCGGTTTTGATATAAATGGTAGGGGATAGTGTTAGACTAATGTCGTTGGAACTAATATGGTAAAAGTGAAATGTCATTATTTAGAGGAAACAAAAGTTGGGGATGTAGTCAGTTGCGACGATGACAGATAGGGTAGTAACAATATAAATGCAGATTTCCTTCCTATGTTCAGCTTTTTTATGTAACTGATAGTGAGATAAATGACTGTACTTACGGTCAGGAAAAACTCATTGGTATGAGCTAGGTTTTGAACCTGTAATATATATTTTGAAGATGTTACTTAAGCAATCTGACCACCTCGACTTCAGTAGCCTGTAATTCAATTGACGGTGATTGACTCGCCATCTGGTCCTCATAATAATATATCCTCACGCCTTCCCACAAGGGTCCCCGAAGGGGTAGGCAGAGGTGTATAGGTATTACCCACACACCCACTTTCCGCCAGAGGTATATTAGGTGCCAACGTGACAGATGGCGAGTCCATCGCCGTTACTCAAGCACGACTATACATGCGCCTTTGAATTTCTTCTCAGATGTATGCAGGTTTCCTCTCGATGTTTTCCTTCACCGTAAAGCTCGTGGTGTGACTAATCACTGTACTTAAGTTCAGAAAAAACTCATTAGTACAGTCGGGATTCGAACTTGCGACCTTTGCGTCGCAGGCAACTGCTCGAACCACTCGGCCACCACGGCTCCTATCTGGTCACGTTGATTTAATATACGACAAAAAGGAGGTGTTATTTTACGGGTAAATGCGAACTTCGTAAAAACAAACCGAGCACCAGTTACTTGCTAGAAGAACAATGAAACAGCTATTTTAACTTTAACTTGCGACTAATAAATTCAGGGCTGCCAATAAAATAAATTATGCCCGTAAAATAAGCGTATATCGCGGGAAAGTTTAAATTATTACCGAAAGTCAAAGATCGTTATACGCACTTTCACAGAAGTTGTTAAGCTCATTTAAATAATTCCGAGTGTGTGTATTCGTTAACAAAATGTGCATAATTTCGTGCAAAAGTTTGCACAGACTCGGAAATACTCGGCGAACGAGCTATGTATAATCCAATTACTATTACTGCACTGTTGGAAATTAAATTGTCACAGGCTGCCTGGTGCTATGGGAAATGGTAAGCGAGTAAGTCTGTCGCCATCTCAACGACACGACTATAATACAGACGTCTGAATTTTCCTACACGAATAATAGGTTTCCTTATGGCAATTTCCTTAAGTTTGCAAATTCTTGTAGGTCACCTTCAAATTATTGAAGCTTTTATTTATATAATAAATAATAAAATTATACGCGGGAGAAACCGCGGCTAACAGCTAGTAGTGCATAAATAGATACGATATCTCTACATCTAGGTATCCCTTGCATGCACTTAAATTTTGATGGCGATATTGCGTCGTACGTGTTCACTAAATAGTGTGATTAGGTACAGAAGTGTAAACGGTACAATTTCTCCAAGCGTTATGAGAAAACACAACTAAAATATTACAATTAATAAATAATCCGTGGTGGCCGAATTGAAACAAAAATAACACAGATACTATTTAGTAAGCTGTAGAATGTACAAATTTAAAACAGCTGTCTCTTATTTCTTGGTCTACACGATAAGGAAATGCCTCAACTATCAGCTACGAGCATCGAGCTACGCCGTAGCTTCGTAGCGGCGTAGGCTGAATCATTGAGCTACGATCGAGCGGAATTAGCAGAATCCAGGCTTTGTATTTACTGCGAGATCGTTGTGAAATTTGTATAAATTATATTGAGTGCTAACAATGCATGTTGAATGAATTTGTGAGGGGTTAGGTCTCGCACTACGACGAATATTTAGAAGGGAAGCCTGCCTGGAAGAAGGTAAAATAATTGTACGAAATTTTATACAGTAATTTCGTAGCAGTTTAATTCCCTGTTAATTTCATAGACGCAATATCAAAGCCTTAAGTGGCTATAATATTTCAGTGTTATTAACGCAGGTACCTTGCAAGAGCCAATTAATTTGGATCGTAATGAAGAGAGTTCACATGTCATAAAGGAAATTGAGTATTACTTACGATTTTACCTTAATGAACAATTAGTGATCGTACTTTATTTGGTGTAACTAGCTTCTACCGGCGATATCTTCTGCATTTAAGTCGGAAGACAACACAAATGAGACCTTACATACATACATATCATCACGCCAGGTCCCTAACGGGGTAGGCAGAGAGTATGGAGCGCCAGTTCTCTCTAGACTTACATATCTCTTTCGCTTCGTCCACATTCATCAGTCTCTTCATATGTATAAAGAGACAGCTCGTCGGTTTCGAGTACTCTTAACGTTCCCGTCCTTGAGCGTCCGATCGATTTGATCCAGTAAATGTAACCATATACTTATAAATTTGTTCAAGTGGGAGCATATTATTTGTAGGTACATACGTGCACACCGAGTTGTTAATAAATGCAACAAGCAAACGGACTTATAGTCTTAAAATGATTCTGGTATATCCAATATTTTAAATATCACGAGACGTCTACTGACTTATTTCAATAATAGCTGTGCCCGCGACTTCGTCGGCGTGGACGGCTTTTTTATCTTTCATAAAATGTTTTTTTTTCAATAAATAGTATCCTATGTTACTTCTAATACCTCCAAGAATATGTGTACAAAGTTTTATAGTGACCTCTTAAGTAGTTCTGACGTGAAAGCGTAACAAACAAATTTACATTCACATTTATAATATTAGTAAGATGCAAGTATCTGAAATGTCATATTCCTCATTGGAAATTTAGGATATTTTAGCAAACAAACCAACTGACCTTTAAAAAAAAACAAGCCACTCACATCTTACCCGTAAAAAATGGTTTAACGGTTTTCAGGAGTGATTAATTCACAGAGATTTTTTTTGTTTGTAAACATTTTTTACATTTTCAAGGGCAATAATGAAATATTTTAATCTGAGAGTATGATTTCCGTTAAATAGCATGCGTCAAATAGCGGTTTATAATATTGTATAAATATATGGATAACTGCCGTTAATAAGGTGAATGGAGCCATGTCGTGTCCTTGTGATGGGCAGTAAAAGTCGCAGCATACAGTTGAGATTCGATCTCTTTGAAAAATGTGCGGAGTAACGATCTTAGATTGAATGCACAATGAAGAGATTCGCAAAACAACTGATATGATTGTAATAGTGAAAGGATATTGACTTGTATGGAATAAAAAAAAACCTATCTGCAAACTATCCAATTTAAAAAATATATTTCATTAGCATCGTTTATTCAACAAATCATGTCAAGCCCATACGGTGCAGCTGTCGTAAAATACACTCGGCCAATTGAAGTGCGGTGAAATATTCAAATGGTTGGTCAAATTTAAATCTTGCTGCACTACCCACATATTCAGCTTAAAACTCTAGTGGATTTCTGGTAGTTACTTTAATTTATGTGTCTATTATGTGTATGTGTGTGTCTGGATGAGATTTCGTCGGAAGTTCTGACTAGAGGGATAAATGGCTTTCTATTCCATTTAAAAACATTTGCAGTCTTCCCTTTCTTTTTTTTAATTTCTGGTTTTTAAGGTGGCCGTCAGAGAAAAAGGATAAGACTGTATAATACTTAAATTCTCAAATGGATTTTACTTATTGTTATTAAACATTACAATTTGTCATATTAATCTTATTAATCCCAATTAATGAACTGCATAATATATTTAGGCTATTTCTATTTCTAGTCAACGTTACATTCGAATACACGGAAATTTTAAATTCTAGAAACACTCCAAAAACTGTGGAATTCTAATTTTAAATTCATCCTTAACTCCTGCCAGTACGTGGTTAAAGCGAAGAGAAGGCGAAACATGGCGAATTGAAATTCTGTACGGACGTGCCGAACGCGCCAGCGTATGTTCGAATTTCAAATGTAATTCCAGAACTAGGGTAGGTTTCTATGTAACTATTTGGCAACAAATTGTTATTACAACATAGACTAGCAATCCGCCCCGGTTTCGTAAGGGTAGTGGAATATTCAGCTACCGATACGAAACGTAAGTCTCTACTACCCGTGCTCGTACCCGAATATTAGATTATAGAATAGTGTTAATATGAAAATTATGTATACAAGTTTTTCTGTTGTGGGGTCGCATTAGCTCGCTGCGTTAAAAATATGGAATAGATTTAAATGCAAATATTATGCAGCGTTTTAAGTGAAAGGTCCCAGGCGTCAAGGTTTTTCTCGATATTTCCAACAAATGTATTCTACAAATTCCTTCAATACGAGTTGAAGATTTTAATAACGACTATTTTCACCAATCTGCCTATTGGTGAAAATGACTAAACACTAGCAATAGCGTAATGTCGAAATCTCAATCTGTCTGTATTTGTGACTTACTTGTAGCTGCAACGGTAATTATCGCACATTTTTTTATCGAACGGAAGCTTACCTGAAACAATAATGGAACAAACATTAGGAATTGAAAATCTATACTAATATTATTGACGACCGTCTGGTCTAGTGGTTAGAGCTCCTGACTGCGAAACTTGACGTCGCGGGTTCGAATCCCGCTGAGGGCAGATATTTGTGTGATGAACACGAATATTTGTCTTGGATGTCCTATGTATTTAAGTATATATCTATCTATATAAGTAAATATATCGTTGTCTAGTTACCATAACACAAGCTTTTCTTACTTTGGGACTAGGTCAATTTGTGTGCAATTGTCCCAACTATTATTATTATTATTCTTTATTTGAAATAAGTCTCATATATTAAATTTTTAAATATATATATATAAAAAAACTTATTTAAAAATATAAAATATAGGGGCCCACCGGTATCGGGATCAGGGTCCAAGGTACCGGATTATTATTAATGTGAATGTTTGTATGTGTATTCGTGTGTTTGTATCACGCAAAAAAATACATTGAATATATTTTATACCAGACAAATATGCTGTTCACTAACAATTTTTATATACGCAGTATAAATATAAAATAGTCACACCACGAGCTTTACGGTAAAGAAAAACATCGAGATACCTGCATACGTCTGAGAAGCTATTCAAAGGCGTATGTATAGTCGTGCTTCAGTAACGGCGTGCATACATCTATGCCTGAGGTAGGCATAGATGTATGCACGTTCTCGGGTTCGGGGACCCTTGTGGGAAGGCGTGAGGATATATTATATTATTATATAAATGTAAAATATATTAATAATAATAAATAAAGCGTGTGTAACAGCTAGTCATAAAAATAAACAATAAAAAAACAAATACATACATATCATCACGCCAAGTCCCTAACGGGGTAGGCAGAGAGTATAGAGCGCCAGTTCTCTCTAGACTTACATACCTCTTTCGCTTTGTCCAAATTCATCAGTCTCTTCATACATGCTCGTCGGTTTCGAGTAATAAAA
>JACCPG010002886.1:0-83173 GCA_016069955.1 Drepana arcuata | reverse complement strand
CATGTTCCAACTACTTAGATCAAATTGATTAATGTGGATAAAGTCAAGGGAGAAAAGCCTACCTCGTAAGTGATGTATGCTATATGTCGCCTGTATGCTCGCTCGATAACTACGGTATGCTAATTTAGTACAGCTATAACTTTAGTACGTACATTCATATTTTTTGCCGTAATCATTGCGCAATGGTGCAAAAAGTATCTGCGTCACTTATACATATTTGTTTCCAACATTTTGTTTCGCCCCAGTTCATGGAATTGCCATTGTACAGTATTCCAGTACACCTCTTTATTTCCAACCTCATCTATAAATCTTTGCAAAAATGTTCGCCGATTTAGTATGTATTCATACGTTCATCCATGAATGTTTCACTTGAGTTGAACCTCACAATAAATATAATGGGGAAATTTTGGGATCATCTTAGCTTACTGAGTTATATTTGAAATATTTACGGTGTAGCGATTTTAGATAGAATGCGCAATGAAGGGATTCGAAAATGTTTATTCGCGGAATTTGCAATTTTGCTTTGCGGCCGACTGTCTCGAACATCTTGGCCATCACGACTCGTATAATCTAGAGATCTAAGTTATAAGCTAGCCGTTTCAAGATTCATCCAAATATAATCATTTATAAATCAAATTTCCCATAAAGATATTATATATTCGTGCTTATAATATCAATAGGTCTATAGCGTCTATAGCGTGAATGTTCAAGTTTTGAGTCAGAACTTCTAAGTTTGCTAAGTATTTGTCAGTTAAAGCCAACTAGCTCAGAGCCACAAGCCACTGGCCCCCCTCTAAGCTATTCTTGTAGCGCAGGCAGTGTTGTACTCCAGTTTGTTTTGTTCTATTTAAAGCACGAATGCTACTTTCCCTCCAAGATTCAACTGTGAAGTTATTGTGGCATGGAAATATTTCTTAATACAACATGAAAATAATGTCATTGAACTCGCATACAATCAGAAGGATTATGATAGGTGCCCATATAGACTCAATCAAAATAATTCCAAACTACAATGTTGGAACGATAGCTGACATTCCTAAAGGTATGCAGCAAGTCAAGTCTAAATAGTGCACTAGCAATATCAAAGAGTAGTCTTAACAGTATAAGGGCGAACGGGTCCCGCTTTTGCCAGCATATCCTTCTTATATGATTTTTTGTAAACATACCTCATCGCAGAAATATATGTTATACATTGAAGCTAATGTTTGGCTGCGATTTTCTGTAAAGAGATACAGCTCCTTTCGGGCTGTTCTTTTTTTGAAACGCAAATTCGTTGTGCTCGATCCGTCAATATTTTTGACAACAGAATATTATATCCTTTTCAAAGGGTACTTCAAACTTAAAGTTTATCCTTCTGAAGATTGCAATTGTAAACGGCAATGACTTTGCATGTCCAGAAAAATATAATTTTGTAAGTTATCCAAGAGTAAAGAGTAAAGTTATCCAAGTAAATCGGAACACGCCGTTCGCTTCACACAGTCGAATCCAGATTTTGGGTCATCGGCGATACGCAAACACTGACGTAATTCCTCGGAGCGAACAGTGTTTGTGTAAAACAAGTGCAAGACAATTTACACATGTCGCTGATCGTTTAACACAACTTCGCATACAATGTATGGCCACACTTGCCCTAAAATGTTTCAATAGATACGTTGCGACAGACTGACATGTTTCAAAGAAAGGCAAACTCTTTGTTCAGACTAACACTGGCTTTATTAAGTGTATGTCATTGGGGTTTTGGCTCTATTTCAACGTACCTGATATTTGTCGCACAAAATGTTCATTGTTTTCTGCGACTACGCAAAACGAAATACAAAATTAGTTCTCAAAAGTTATTTTTTAAGTTTTTAAGTAAGTTATATTTTTTTTTATCTTCACGACGTTCCACAAAGGCGTAGACTCTCCTTTCGCTGTAGGTATTAAGGTGCCAACGTGACAACGTGACTTTGTCGCCGATTCTCAACTCGACTATGTATACGTATTTTTCTTCTTAAACGTATGCCGGTTTCCTCTCAATTTATCCTTCACTGTAAAGCTCGTGGTCTTATTAATCACTGAACTGTACTCAAGTTCAGAACTCATTGGTCCCGTTAAAATTCATACTTGCAATCTTTGCGTTGCAGGGCCACCGGTGGTTTGTGTTTGCACTATTATTATTTGTAGTAACTGTACCAAAACTTAAAAAAAATATTTTTCTGAACTCAAGCATAGTGATTTACCACCATCTGCCGGAGCGAATGCATGTTAACCATCTTAGTGGTATATACCTTTTTTTAATTATAAATTTCCTTTCAGTCCAACCAACAAAAACCAATGCACACAAATGGCGACTCCGAAGACGAGCAGAGTGAGCACGACCCATCAGAGAAAGCCCCCCTCATGGGCAGCACCACCAGCCTATCCGCAGCCAGTAAAAAGCCGGAGATCATTGCCAATATACCTAAAGTCACCTTCGAGAAGAACAAGTCTGAAAATGCCGTGAATGACGATTTGGGAAGCGACAAACATAAGGAGAAAGTTATAGGATCGCAGCCAGCAAAACGAAGAAGTATGTATTTGCTTCTCTAGTTGTCATACCTGTATTCTTTAGTTGGCTTTAAGCTCCTCAGTTTCTCCTATTTTTTTCTTTTATCTTCGAATGCTATACGCATATATTAGAAAAGCACTTGGTGCTGGTATTCCCAGGTGTGGGATCAAATTGGTGACTTCCGGATATCGTAAATCATAATCGGTCAGACTGTAGGTTTGATTGACATTTTAGGTATATTTTTTAAAACACCAACAGTTACATACGACAGTACCTACCTACATACATACATATCGACACGTCGAGTTCCTTACGGTGTAGGGAGAGAGAATAGAGCGCCAGTTCTCCCTAGACTTGCATACTTCTTTCGCTTCGTCCACATTCATCAGTCTCTTCATACATGCTCGCCGTATTCGAGTACTCGTGACGTTCCCGTCCTTGAGTGTCCGATCGATTTGATCCAGGTAGTTGGAACGTGGTCTTCCTCTGCCTCTTCTTGCACACACTTTCGCTTTGTATATCTGTTTGAAGGACATAATTATCTAAAATGTATGAAGTGTCATGAAATGTTGCACTCACTACGCTTTGATTTGATTACTCTTATGGCACGATTTCAAACAATAGCATCCTATCTTATTACACTTCAACGGTACATGTGTGCCCTATCTTCCTATGCTGTGATTGACTAACACGCTTGCCTAACGAGACTTCATTGCATAATACTGCATCCATTGCACTCGTGTAACATTACTTTACATTGCAAATCGTTATTGACTTTTCCATACTACATGCATAATTAAATACACAAGTGAAATTACTGCGCATGTATAATGCAACTTTGCTCTAAAGTTAAACGAGATACCAACACTAAGGAGTCTTCTTCACGATACAAGTCCTGATTGCTTATTACATGCATACATATCATCACGTTCCTCACGGGAAAAGCAGAGAGGGTAGAGCGCCAGTTGTCTCTAGACTTCATACCTCTTTCGCTTCTTCCACTTGCATCAGTATCTTCATACATGCTCGCATGCATGCATGCGATAGATTTGATATGATAGGCTAGAACGTGATCTTTCTCCCTTCCACTCACTTTCGCGTTGTATATCTACTACTAATCAGATTTCATACATTATTGTTGTATTTGATTGCCCGATTATTGAGAAATGCTACATATATAACGCCAGACCAATAGGAGTGGAGCATGAAGGAGGAAAAAAGTTGCCAAACCGGTGAAAATTAATGTTTTTGAAAAAATCTAGCATTGAAATCAAATTTTATTTATTTATTAATTTAATTTATTTGTCGTTTGTCAGATACATACATATCATTACGCCGAGTCCGAGTAGAGTGCCAGTTTTCTCTAGTCTTACATACAACATTCATCAGTCTCTTGTCGGATACAAACAACATGGAATACATTAACAAAGATAACACACACAATAATTAATGCTTAATACACTTTTGTGTACACTCAACATCATTGTTGTCGGCCTTTTACTGATGCTGCAAAACCGGTTGTATTAAGTATTTAACGTGCCATTGCCTGACGTCGATCCTAATGTACTGGTTTATGTTCAAAGTTTGACTATACATGGCTTCTCCACTCTGGGTAGTAGCGTGCCTATCCTTGCTCAACAACGGGTTATCTAATGCAAAAAGTATTTTTGAAGATGGGATTAGTAGAGCCGTGGTGGCCGAGTGGTTCGAGTAGCACAAAGATCGCAATTTTGAATCCCAACTGTACCAACGGGTGTACTACCCATACACCTCTGTTTACCCCTTCAGGGACCCTTATGGGAAGGAGTGAGGATTAGTATTACCTGAAATTAAGCTAACAGACACACAAACTCAGCCTCCCAATATAATATTTTCTTACAATTAGTGTGCGCTAAGTAAATGTAACTGAAAATAAAAATTGTGAATTAAATATGTACAAGCCCCGGTCTGTACCATTGACTTTGTACAAATGTGCAAATTAATCACACCAAAAGTAAGAAGTATGTAGTAGTCGGTACATACCTTTATATGTTTTATTTCTATCTTTTACAGGTTCTCAAGACTCGCCAGTGGTCCTTACAGTATTAGAGGACGTTAAGCGAATAAAAGTTAATAACAGCAAGAAAGAGCCATCAACCAACGGCGTGGTCCTTCAACAGCCCACTCTATATCCGCACCTTTCGGATATAGAGACTGACACGTCACACACACAAGAAGAATATTCCGACTGTGGGGGATCAAGGTGCGGATATTACGCACTGGAATGCGTATTTTTCTTCCTATGCATTTGAATCCTCATTTCAGATTAGGTACCAAATATTTGTTTGAATCAAGCTTAACTGGTTGGAGCTGGTTTTGAAGATGGAGTGAAGAGTCGTCTCGGCAAGAATATGGGGGGAATGCAGTGTCTTAGACAAACAATCTATGCTGAATATAACATGTTTTTTTTTTGTAATGGAACACTACAAAATAATATTTGGAGCACGATACAAATATTTGAAGATAAGGTTGTCACGTTAACTTATGTCGCGCAAACAATGTCTCAAATGCCAATATTTGATAAAACGACATCTTCAGTATCCTGTAGACTGGGATCCACATCCAAACTTATTAATCACGTTACATATACATGTATTTATTCTTGTATGTATTCTTAACTAATGTGAGCGTGACAACCCTAGCTGCAAATAGGAATTTCAACGTATTGATACATTGTTTAATTGTCTAGGCGACTGCCCCTTTGGGCATGTACAGTACAGCCATTAGAACGCGAGCCGCAACAATGTACTTCAATCAATGTACATGTATGTACCTAAACAAGGTATAGGGTTGCCAAGGTTGGCAAGTTTAAATGGCTGTTACTTTTTGTATGATTGTTACATTATTTATATGACACGATTTACTCTGTTGTTTCTTACACCTATTGCCATTTACTATCGAGTTGTCATTGAAGACATATCTGCTACATTATACGATGCGGGCTTGGGTTGGAATCAGACTATGGATTTTTCCAGCGTGTGATAGATATGGTGATGACAATTTGTCCTTAGTGTAGAACTAACAAGACTTGACGTAGCAATAATATTTTGGTGTTTAGTAGTGAGCGTGTGGACAAGTTTTAAAATTTTAAGGTCTTTTTATATGTAACGGTTAAATTACTTGCAAAGAAAATGTTTACATTACAAAATTATACACATACGTAACTTCCACGTTAAATATTAATGCCATTCTAATATTATAACATTAAATTTAAATTAAAATGCAATTTGTATGGTCATGATTAATCGGGTCGTTAGGCAAGCAGTAAGGGCCGTCGACCGCGATTTCCAAATAATCGAAACATCTCGTAAACGTCAACTGACCCTAAACTAGGCAAAACCCGTATTATAGATATCGACGACTGATATGCATACTTCGATTGTTACAGTATTATTGAATATAAGTCGCAGTAGCTAAATACTTTATAATGTATTTAGTCATTATTACCACATCAAACCCTGGCAGTTCAATGGGTTTTTCTAAACGTAAATACTTTTAATCACACTACAATCTTTACGATGACGGAAAACATCGTATGGATATATTTGCCCTGCATACGTTACACAAAATCTAAAGATGTATGTATGTATAGTGCTTGAGAAGCGGCAAGACTGGCCATTCGTCCCGTTGGCATCTAAACATATCTCCGGCGAAAAAGTGGGTGTTATTACACCTCTGCCTTCGCCTTCGGAGACGCTTGTGGGAAGGCGTCTATATATAAAATATATATATACTTAGCTTTATGGTGAAGGAAAACATCGAGAGGAAACCTGCATACGTCTGAGAAGAAATTCAAAGGCGTATGTATAGTCGTGCTTGAGTAACGGCGATGGACTCGCCATCTGTCACGTTGGCACCTAATATACCTCTGGCGGAAAGTGGGTGTGTGGTTATTACCTATACACCTCTGCCTACCCCTTCGGGGACCCTTGTGGGAAGGCGTGAGGATATATTATATTATTATACTTAGTAAATGTGTAGTTTTTACGTGGCGTTGCCAGCTCCGTTACTTATAAACTGACCTTCAAATTGCAATTTATTGGCTAAGATAAACGCATTTTTGGGTTTATCGTGTATTTTAATACGCTATACACTTTAAATGTACCCTTGTCGTAAATGTTTATCGTTGAAAGGTACCTAGTTAAAAACTTTCAAATGTTTTACCTTGGGCACTATGTAGTTTCATAATGAGACACTGCCTTAAAGTTGACTGAATTTTGTAATTAATGATTTTAGTCTTTTGACAAAGTACCGCCGCGTTGGAAAACTATTCGTTGGTTAAAATTGTGTCTTGCATTTATATATTCTCTTAAATTTCTTAGTTTCGTCAATAACATCTAACGAGTATGCTCTTCTATAGGTATACACTTGAGTCTCACTGCTGGAAAAGAACTTTACCCCAATTTTTAAATTAAAGTACAGATAAAGCGCAATGTTCATATAACTAACAAATGCGTGCCACAGATAAACAATCGATACTAGCGCTCCGTAAGCTAGTTTTAAAATATCATCTTTCTGTAGAAAATAACTATAATCTTTATCGAAAATAAATAAATAAATACTCTTTGGAAATCAATAGTCGTTGTGAATAATCAGTATTGTTAATATCCGAGAATAATAATATAGATATTTATTAAGTACAACAAGTTATAGACTAAAGACATAATAATTTAACCTACCTATGTGATGATATCGATGCAAATAGTTACATAGCGGTAGTGTGTAACGTGTTAGCAATATCATTGCAATAGAACGTACCAGTCACAGGTCTTTATTTGCATATGATCAAGTACAGGCGACAGGAAATGTTGGACCTAAGATATTTCAAACTTAGGGCGCATTGGTGGTACATTTCGTTGCTTACAGTGCGATACTCCCACGGATTTTCAAATTAGTGTGGAGTACTGCTCGTATGCTTTCTCGAACCTCAATCACTTGTGTGGTTGTCTGTACTTGCATAATTGTTGAATTAACATAAGACTGTATGTTGCCTACTATTAGTAATTAGTCATTCTTATACACTTTTATGTAGATATATATTTCTGTGTTTTGTAATATTTGTAGTTAGTTATAATAAGTGTGTAGGGCGTATTATTGACACAATGATTTTTCATTACTCTAAGACGCGCGTTCCGCAAAAGCCCGCCAAACCTAACTGACAGCTGTCGTGTATGTACAAGCGAGCGCGAATTCTGATACCATTTTTTTTAATTTATTTTTTTACTCATAATATGGATACCAAGTAATAAACATCCTCTCTAAATTTCATATATTGATAAGTAGGACATATACATCTGTCGCTAAAGCATTCTTCGATCAGGGGCCTACCATAGGCTTTTGCTATATTATTCAAGATTGCGAAAAGGAAAGATTTATATAGCTAGTGTCATCCACGAAGACGCTCCCCACTATTCTTCCCTATAGTTTAATGATTAAGTATTATCGGTACACACTGATTAGCTATGAGTGCACACACACTACAATTAATACACTCGGGTCATACTCCCCGCATCCCGCGACCCCCTCGACTAGAAATTGGTGGGGCACGTCTTCGTGGATGGCAATGTATAAAGTAATCTGTAGACGTCATAAACATCTATCCTTTGAGCATTCTTGAATTGTGATTGCAATAGCAAGTCATCGTATGGTTTGCAATTTGTACTGTATTGAAAATTATAATCGAAATATGTTATTTTCAGTATACATCCATAATACTTCAGTATACATACATAATACTTCAGTATACATACATAATACTTCAGTATACATACATAGTACTTAAATAATTAAATATTCACATTTCGTGTTATATCACATACATACATATCATCACGCCAAGTCCCTAACGGGGTAGGCAGAGAGTATAGAGTGCCAGTTCTCTCTAGACTTACATACCTCTTTCGCTTCGTCCACATTCATCAGTCTCTTCATACATGCTCGTCGGTTTCGAGTACTCTTAACGCTCCCGTCCTTCAGAGTCCGATCTATTTGATCCAGGTAATTGGAACGTGGCCTTCCTCTGCCTCTTCTTGCACACACTTTTGCTTTGTATATCTGTTTCGTCAATCTTTCTTCACTCATCCTTTCTATGTGTCCAAACCAACGTAACATGCCTTTCTTCATCTTTACAATCACGCCCTCATTCACGCCAGTTGATTTGCGAATCTCTTCGTGTTATATCAATGTTGTTAATAATAGACGATAGTAATAAATAATAGACGAACGTATCCAATACATACCACTGCAATAATCTAGTATAAAAAGCACAATAGTATCGTATAAACTTAAAAAAAATAGTTTCTGTTTTTAAAGATCGCAAGTTCGAATCCTGCCTGTTAATCACACCACTTGTTGTGGGGAAATGTTTGAAAGTCAATCTCCATTCATGTATGTCATGTCTGAGAGACGGCAACAGCGCCGAGACTGTGTATGTAAACTTTGATACCTAAGTATATTTGCGGTAAAATGTCGGTGTTATAACACATTACGGACTCTTTTTAGGAGAAGGAAATAAGGATTCGACAAGGTTTCCTCTCGATCTGCAATACGCAATCATTTTTATTGCACAACATAGATTAAAGGTTACGACAGGCTTATTATTTTAGAGAAACGATTTTCTATCTAACATCATGCAGTATTCAATTCAATTCCTCATTGCTATTCCACTTATATCTAATACATAATTAATATTAGGGTATACCTTGGACGGCACAGCAACTTTAGAGAGCTTAATTACTAGCTTATTCCAACCTTAATATCCATACATTTCTTAAATGTATTTACAAAACTATTAATTACTAGCTCCTGCCACGCTTCGCTGTGGATATGTGACTGATGCAAAAAATAGCTAAAAACAATCCTTGATGCGGATTATATATGCCATGCTAACTTGCCACCATGCCATGCCACTTTTTGAGTTTTTGAAGCGTACACAAACCAACACAACCTTTTTATATATATAGATATAATAATAATAATTTCTTTATTTTCTATAGATATATGTTATATACTTAAATGTATTTACAAAATTATTGATTATTAATTAGTATGAAGTGAAAAGTACGATAACAATGTAACCGTCAGCTTATTTCTTTAAATATTATTGAATCATGACAAATATCGACCTTGTATTGTTTCTGACGAGGTTTTTATCGCTGGTTGATGTTTAGAGACGCGATTAACGGTGCCCTTATTAAATATAGATTGTCCAAACAATGCATTAATTATATAAAAGTATATAATTTATTACCTGGTGTTGCAAGTGTCCTGTAAGCGTCGGTAATCGCTTACCATCGACCGCGGACCATAGCAAATCGACCATAGCAAGCGGACCGCATAACAAATTATAGTGTTGAATAAAAGCTATACTTTGATTTTAAAATTGGCGAGATTTCACATTCTTCTAGTATTCATATACCAGCATATACGTATTCAGTTTGAGCAAGAAATACCAAAAATATATGTATCATCATGCCGAGTCCCTAACGGGGTGGGCAGACAGTATAGATCCCCAGTTCCCTCTAGACTTACATACCTCTTTCGCTTTGTCCACATTCATCAGTCTCTCCATGCATGCTCGTCCGTTTCGAGTTCGAGTTTTCGAGATTTAATCATTAGGGTGTTAAATGTTTTCGTTTCAGAAATTTTCTTTTTAGCTTTTTCATTTGTTTGAGCATCCTGTCAATATACGTAACCTTTAATCTATGTATATAAGAAGTTGATGCTAATTAACTTCATTTTAGGTTGTAAAGTGGATTGTACGTTTCAAAAAAAATACGCAACGAAAGGCATCTCAGATAATTCTCTCTCGTTCACACTGATACAATGTGAGCGAGAGGAAATCGTCCTTTTCGATTCCATTGTCTGGAGCTGGAACTGATATTTATAACTATCTTGATGTCCTAATAATTTTTTTCAGGTTACTAGAGATTTAATACGAATATTCAAATTATGTCGTCTGTGATAAACTATAAGAGTTTTTGTAAATAAAAATATTTGAAAAGATATTTGGCTGTCTCATTTTCCTTATCTTGCTGTGTGTTCAAGCGTTTTGTGGCTTTTATGACACTTACTGGAATATAAAGGAATATGATTAAGGATAGGCACGCCAGCGATATCCCTAGTGTTGTAAGCGCTCATACGCGTCGGTTACCGTTTACCGTTTAGTAGTATAAAAAAATATAGGTACTGGTGAGTTTACTAAAAATTTGCGGTTTTGAAAGTTCTTATTTATATTTTAAAAGAGCTCCTACATGCTCACATACTACAACTCATATATATATATATATATATATATATACGATTATCGCACCTACTGACATTTTAATGAAAGGATTTATTTACTTCAGTGACTATTTATTTAATAATATACGCAAACCAAGCAATAATCTTTTTATATTTGACAAACAGCAAATCAGTTTCGAATTAAAGTATATAATACTAGCCGTTCGTCCCGGCTTCGCACGGGCTGGCATGAGTTTTTTTTTATAAAAGAACATATTTTCTTTTCAAATCGGTCCAGTAAGAATTTTTCAAATCGGTCCAGTAGTTTCTGAGTCTATTCAATACAAACATACTTACATACAAATCTTTCCTCTTTATAATATTAAGTATAGATTAAACGTCAATAATTATGACAAGTGTGAGTTTGTGTGAGTTGTAGCCCACGTAATTGACGATCACATACAGTGTTCAAAAGAATACCCGTTAGTTGAGTGAATCAGCAATTAGGTAATTTTAATAATATTTATTCATGTTACGAGTGAATATGCGAGTCAAACTCAGATTTACAGCTTAGTTTTTAGAATCAGCTTCTTCTGCCTACTTTTGAAGATCATTGTGGCCTTTGTAACATAGTTTGAATGAGTCGTTTCATTGGGATGACAAAGTCAAGATTCGAAACCGGTAACCATGTATGATGAATTTGGATGAAGCGAAATGGATCTGTAAGTCAAAAGAACTAGCGTTCTAATAGAGATTAGGCAGAGGCCTCCTCTATGCGGGACTCGGCGTGTTAATGTGTATGTATGTTATTGCCAAGAACACTCCGAATTCAGTTTACAGTCCCAAACATATACTTACACTTAACTTACATACATACATACATACATACATATCATCACGCCAAGTCCCTAACGGGGTAGACAGAGAGTATAGAGCGCCAGTTCTCTCTAGACTTACATACCTCTTTCGCTTTGTCCACATTCATCAGTCTCTTCATACATGCTCGTCGGTTTCGAGTACTCTTAACGTTCCCGTCCTTGAGCGTCCGATCGATTTGATCCAGGTACATTTAACTTAAACACTAGTATATACTGTTTATTTATTTATTATCCTCACACCTTCTCACAAGGGTCACCCGAAGGATTAGGCAGAGGTGTATAGGTAGTACCCACACACCCACTTTCCGCCAGAGATATATTTTAGCGGTCAAACACGACTATACATACGCCTTTGAATTGCTTCTCTGACGTATGCAGGTTTCCTCTCGATATTACCGTAAACCTTCACCGTAAAGCTCGTGTGATAAATCACCGTACTTAAGTTCAGAAATACTCATTGATACAGTCGGGATCCGAACTTGCAATCCTCGTGTTGCAAGCAACTACTCGAAGAACTCGGCCAACACGGCTGTTATAATGTAGTAATGGATGTATATAGGGAAAAAATATTGCGATCAGACGACGCTCTGTACCTCGTATATAGATGTAACAAGGAGAGTACAGCGATTTTCGAAAGAAAATACAGCTTTATTCCGTGGTGTTCGAAGTATATTAAATATCTTAATATCACATGAATTCTCTCGCTCATTGTTTATCCTCATCGCTTCGTGAATTACGCTAATTACGTCAAATCTAATACTAATCGGATTAGTAATCAATCTCCTCGTTCTAATATTTGGTTGAACTTTGGCTAAAACTATTAAGAGACATTTGAAAAACAATAAAATGATAAATAAAAATAATCATTACAAAGATTTAAAACCAAAATTGTATTTAAACTACATTTGGATTTTATTACGAAACCGACGAGCATGTATAAAGAGACTGAGGAATGTGGACGAAGCGAAAGAGGTATGTAAGTCTAGAGAGAACTGGCGCTCTATGCTGCCTGCCTACCCTGTTAGGGACTCGGCGTGATTATATGTATGTATGTACTAGTACTAATGAATTATTACCTAACCTCGCCTTTGACCGGTAGTTATATAGACTCATACTGACATAGAAGCGAAATAAACCACAATACGAAACGAGTAATTATATCATAATGAGATTTTGAAACACAGCAAGCTAAGGGAAATGAAATATATATTGAAATGTATAAATAATGTATTAATTGTTTTAAAGCCATATCTTTTCTAATGATCGGAGGGTTGAATCCCCACTTTCAATGAACATAAATGTGTGTCGAATATAACTTAACATTTATATTTTCAGTCGCTGATACTAACACTACGAGCTCTGTCTAGTTTATTCTGCGAAATATCTATAATATTATGATTAATTAACAATTATATTTGTTTTCAGCACTGAGGATTATATACCACAGAAACCAAAAGTGGATTTGAACAAATCGGACAACTGGGCCGAGACTTCCTTTGGACGTGAAGTCATGAATGTAAGTTTTCGATGTCGTTAGCAATAATCCTTATGTCTGCGTAAGACTAGGGCTTTTAAGTACTAAAAAACAAAACTATGCAGTCGAAAAAGTCAAAAAATTTTTGTAGAAATTGTAGAAAGTAATTTGGTATCGTCAGGTGGTAAAGAAGAACAATACGAGCTACAAGAAGGCAGTTCGCGAGAGCGATACCGATAGCTCTGGCAGTGCGTGCGATAGCGAGTTGGATGACGTGCTCGACGAAGCCCTCGACGAGCATTGTGAGGGCCCTACGCCGCCGAAGCTGAACAAGGTAACTACACTAGAATCTTCTAGAATATTCATCTAGTAATTAAGCATGTATACTCCATTACCTAAGTACACTTGATTGAAGCCTAAAATACTAGCGAAATTCCTAGTCTCAGCCAGACATCAGATGTCATCGTAACACTGACAAAAAATATATATTTCCATATTTAAATGACAAGCCTTCTGAGCAGCCTTGCTACAGCTTGTAATAGCAAAATGTGAGCATGGATAAGAAAAACACAATTTAGTCTGTTGGCTCCAGCTAATCTTCGAAAGGAAAGTAACCGATTTTGCCACGCCTCACAGGCAGGTGGCTAATGTTAAAACGAGTTGTGTAAGGACTTTTATTGTACGCAGGTGAAACCAGACACAGCTGGTCAGTAAATAAAGTCAGATTTAATGAGTTGTAATGAGCTTGCTCTCTGCCTATTTTGAAACATAGTGAGCTAACGATTTTGTGTGCCAGGCCGGTGTCCAGTCCTCATCGTCGTTCGTGTACTCGGAGAACGCGCAGTTCAAGTCGCCGCTCAAGGCGCCGCGACTGGACAGGGGCGCTGAGCTCGTCCACAGTGTTAGTTTCTACAGGAGAATGCAGACTGCCGTAAGTGCTTTCTGATCAAGTATATTCTTGTATTGATGGCGATAAACAAACTTACGTTGTAAAGACAAGGATACTTGATATTATCAACGACCATGGGGGTCGCCCAGTAATAACGTGAGGCTTGAAAGAGGGGGAGCGCGCTCGGAATAAGTCATAAAATATGACGAGGAAAATTCCATATATTGTGATTGTATTTACGTGTACTTTTTTCTTCATTGAACGCGTATTTTTTTACCTGTATTTATATAACCATGAGTTTTGGGACCTTCAGAGGCGGATTTTCAAAAAGTTCACCTCGTGTCGCGTTACTTAGCATATTGATGTCCCTTACAGTCGTCCACACCGACAACTCCGCTGCGCGTCGTCCGCCATAGTTCCCCAGATCGCGAGGTGCCGGACACACCTGACGAACCTGCCGTAAACGTCACCACAGTCCGACAGAGGATCAAGGAGCTCCAGAACGAAATAACCAAACAGCAGACAGTTATCTCACAGGTAACTACAAAAATGTTTTCAGTATAAATTATAAAATAATAATAATAATATCCTCACGCCTTCCCACAAGGGTCCCCGAAGGGGTAGGCAGAGGTGTATAGGTAATACCCACACACCCACTTTCCGCCACTTTAAGCAAAGCTTGTGTTATGGTAACTAGACAACGATATATTTACTTATATAGATAGATACATAAATACATTTATTTATTTTTATTTATTTATTTATTTAATCTTACTAACATCTATCTTTACAGGTTTCCCCAATGCGATAGTGTAGAACAAAATCTTAAGGTCCATAGGTCACTTCAGTATGGGTTCATGTGGCATTTGTCCGCGGAAGCGACGAAACACCACGTTCTGCGGCCAGAAGTCCTCGTCCATGGCAAGGTGCAGGTAGCACGTCGGCACGCGCACCACGAACGCCTTAAAGTTGACGTTGCGGCGCGACTCCAGCATTTGCACTCTCGGCCTGTACCTGAGCTTCCGGTGAACGTACTCCACTATGTCTTCCGCCTTTGTAGTGTAGTGTAAGCGGGAGACATAGACCGGAGTATTCGGCTGCGCTGCCCGTATGGTGACATTGGGCTCCGCAGCACCCTTGCCGCAACGGTTCTGAGTCGGGCGTGATCGGCGCTTTTTCTTTTGCACCGTCACAAACCCGTCTTCGTCGTTAGCCCGTTGCGGAACCTTCTCAGGCTCGGGCTTCTTGGGAAAAGCAGCACGTATGCTGAGTCCAGTGGCGCAGCCAATACCTCGACGAGGCTTGTCCGGGGCTGCAGGGACGGCTGGTCCAGGTTGACGCGCGGCGCTGCAGCGAGGAGCCGCAGGGGCGGGGGCGGGGGGGCGAGGTGCGCGGGCGACGCATTCTGATGGCGGAGTCGGCGACGACAAAACTGCTGATGCAAAACTTGCCGCCGAAACATTGAGGCCGGCTCCGCGGCGCATGTTGATATTTGATGCGCCCGATGGTGACCCAGTTACCGATACAATATTGCGCAATTCAGTAACTTCGTTGCGCAAATATGTGATAGTGTCCTGGGATGCGTCCAACTTCCGCTGCATATCCGCAACACTTGCCTTTAAAAGAATGATGTCCTTTAATAGGCTCTCAACATCGACGTGGTCGAAGCTGATGGTAGGGAGCTTATCTAAGTCCATCGCCACAAAAGTCGGCACGTCGTCAGGGTTAGTCTCTTTCAGCAGGGTGATCATCTCCTGCAGGCTTTTCTTGGTCCCGTCACGCCGGCGAGACACCATCTGGTCAGCCTTGTGTAGCAGACGGAACAGAAGAAGCTTGGAGGCGGCGATGTCCTCCTCGCTGAAGTTTGTTGCACAGATCTGGACAAGGGATACTTCATCCATCACGTCCAGTTTCTGTTGCAAGAACGCCAGCAATTCACTTTTTGCCACGAAGTCCATAGCAACACGCGAGCGTCGGCTTTCGCCGCGCTTATCAATTAAACTAAACAATTATTAATTTAATTTAATAACACGTCCGCATTACAACGCGGTGAAGACTCGACTGAATAGGACATCCAAGACTAAGGTACAAATACTCGTGTTCATTACACAAATATCTGCCCTTAGCGGGATTCGAACCCGCGACCTCGAGTTTCACAGTCAGGAGCTCTAACCACTAGACCAGACGCCCGTCAAACATACACACACACACCAATCTTTCCTCTTTATAATATTAGTATATTAATGTTTATTGGAATGTTACAGGCGAGCCAAGCTCTGAACCTATGCGCCGCAACGATCGAGTTTTCCGGATCTACTGAGCAGGCTGAAGGAGAACGGTTGTTGCTATTAGCCAGTGAGTACATTATCTTATATAGAAAGTTTTATCTTATAGCACAGCCTTAGATGATTAGGCATTGTACGGTGTGAGCTTTATGATGAACTAAAACCTCGAGTGGAAACCTACATCCGTTTGAGAAGAAAGAAAAGAATTCAAAGGCATATGTATAGTTGGGCTTGAGAAACGTCGATGGACTCGCCATATGACACGTTGGTACGTAAAATATTATTTATATAATACTACCTCTATACCCTTATGTCTATCCTTTCGTAGAGCCTTGTTGGGAGGCATTCATTTATATAAATACTTGCTTATGCCCGCGGATTCGCCCGCGTGGAGTTCGGCAAAGTAGCTTTGGAAAATTTCCTGCTAGAATCGGTTCAGCCGCTATGCCGTGAAAGAGCATCATACATTATTATTATATAAGAACTTTGAATTTTTCAGGATTAAAAACAAAAAAAGTTGCCTATTTGTCCTATTCCTAAGTATATGCTACTGGTTCAGCTATTTTGCCGTGAAAGAACCGCAAACATCCAAACTTTCATATTTTATAATATTAGTAAGATTTATTTTTATTTTTTTATTTCTTATTTATTTATTTATCAACTTACAACTATTTTACAGGTAATACCCTAATGCAATAGCGTAGCAACATTCTAAGTGTAGTATAAGCATTCAGATTTTATAACTTAATATGTACAGCGTTATTTTTGTGAATTCACTCAGTGTACAAACAAAAAGGTCCGTTTCCTCTGCAACGCGGTTGAGAGTGCGAAGCGCATTAAGTTTTATTGTGTGGAGAATTTATATCCTCACGCCTTCCCACAAGGGTCCCCGAAGGGGTAGGCAGAGATGTATAGGTAATACCCACACACCCACTTTCCGCCAGAGGTATATTAGGTGCCAACGTGACAGATGGCGAGTCCATCGCCGTTAGAGCCGTCGAGGTTTTCAGTCCTGGCGCTCTACACCCTCGGCCTACCCCGTTAGGGACTCGGCGTGTTGATATGTATGTATGTTATATATGGATGTACCGTTGTGTAGCTCACCGTCGCCAGGCATGCCTGCACGAGGTGCAGCGTCTCCAGGTGGAGGGAGCGGGCAAGGCTGCCGAGGCAGGCGCGGCCACACTCACCATCAACAGCATCAGCGTGCCGCTGCGCAGGGACTACATGAGGCAACTCAATGCAGGTCGGTACTCCTCACCTTCAATATTATTTTCTTACTTGTTACTAATGACTGCCAATCGAGAACCACAGGTCTGTAAGTCTAGAGAGAATTAGCGCTCTACTCTTTCTGCCAACCCGGGAGGGCGTGGTGATTGTGAAGTTGAGGAAAGATTAACATAGCAGATATAAAAAGCCAAAGTGTCCGAAGATGAGGCAGAGGAAGTCAACGTTCCAACTACCTAGGTCAAATCGATCGAACATTCTAGAATGGGAATGGTGATGCTCTACTCATAATTGGCGAGTATGTGGGAAGAGCCGCCTTGATTCATGTGGTTAAGTGAATCAGTCCAATTTACTCTTGCTGGCTACCCCGTGAGTCAGATAGGGAAGACCTGATAAAAGACGAATGCATTTTTTATGCTGTGGGTTATCCAATTTAACCCATAGATGGAGCCGTTGGTCACCATGCAGTCTGCCTGATCAAGTGCCGCGACCGCGTCCTGGCAACCAGCATGCAGCTCACCCAACCCTCTTCAAACATAATCAACTTCCCAGACCAAATACGCATGCTAGGACTCACCAGAGACTTTAAGGTATGCGTCAGGACATTTACGGATATATCTCTAAGTTTAGATACTGTATACCAATATTTTTTCGGAACTTAATGGCTTAATATGCCTATAACATACTCAAACCCATTTTTTTTTATAATTATGAATATTAAGTTTATATTTAATATGGTCTTGGAGTAAATTATTTACACTGCATAATATAATTCGCCCGGAGTGCTACAAGGCGATATTATTGTACCTCAACCCTTTAATAGTTATTACGCATAATACATATTTTTATGCATTATGCGTAATTAAATATTGCGTAATAAAATTACATACAATGATTTTTTATTCATTTCAGGTGACAGTAGAAGTATACCTGCTACAAGCATCCAAAGAAGTTTTACCGCACAATGTGAAATATCATATATCAAATAAAAAGGTACCACTAGAAACAAAGTGGGAAAATATTTATTTTCAATTACTACTAAAAAGATGTTTTAATATTTAAATGTTTACAGTCAAGCTCCAAACTGCTGACCCCTAAGTCCAAGGTTTCGGAGCTGAAGACCCCCCGGCATCAAAGCCCCGGTGGGCCCCTTGCTGTCCGCTCGCCGCAGTTCCACCTACACGGATACTGTATATTCGCCCTACCACAAGCTACCAGGAAATCTTTTACTCTCAATAAGGTATCGTAAAGTAATAAAAATTATGTATTTATTTGAAAAGTAATAGTGTTTCAAATACAACTTTGTTATACAAATTTTAACACTATTAGATCTAAGATATTATAATTTTATATATATATATATATACATATATATATATAAAACATAACGAATGTTTAAGTATACATATCCTTACTATATAATGTGAATGTAAGTTTGTTTGTTACGCTTTCACGTAAAAACTACTTAACCGATCATCGTGAAACTTTGTACACATATTCTTGGTAGAATTAGAAGTAACATAGGATATATATACTTTTTATTGAGAAAAAACATAATTTTTACGAAAAATAAAAAAGCCACGCCGACGAAGTCGCGGGCACAGCTAGTATTTATATACGCTAGCCGTGTTCCTGTGATTTTGCTCCGCTAGGTAGGTCATAGACAGTAGCATGATGACATATAGCTTATCTCAATGAATGGGCTATCTAATGCAAACATATCGAGAGTATGGCGCAATCAAACTATGCCTACCATTACAATGACTAGTTTGGGCTGGCGTGGAGATATATAAATGAAAAATCTCACCTATTTTTGTGTACATCTGAAGGTATAGACGAGAGGATAGCATGTATGTTCGTGGAAGCTTAACCTGGTAAAAAATACTCGATACATATATATATATATACACAATGAGGCTGGTGACGGCGAAGAGCGATGAATGAATAGGTGTTTGTGTCGGCAGGTGCCTAGCGGCAGTCCGCTGGAGGGCTCGGTGGGGCTGGAGATGGCGGCGGCGCTGGTGGTGGTGGCGCCCGCGGCGCACGCGGCCTTCCTCACGGCCTTCGACGACGTGTCCGGCCTGGGCGCCTGGCACCGCCGCTGGTTCCGGCTGCAGGCGCCCGTGCTCTCCTACTGGAAGTACCCGGACGATGTACACAAGAAGGTGACCATATCTACATCTGTCTCTATCAGTGTCCTGTCATGTCCTCACTGCATGCGGACTGCATGCTTGTTTGCCACCCATGTGGTATAATATTTTTTTATTAAAACAGTTGAATTTTTAGGACTACTTTTTTATTATGTATTTTTTAAAATAAACCAAAAACTAAATATTACGACATATCCTTTCAATTACTTGATTGTAGACTTTATGAATTTGAGTCAATTTTATGATCCTTTATAATCTATCAATATTTGCTTTCCGTTAATGAAAACATTTTTAATTCATCGTCGGACTTATCTTGCAATTGAAATCTCTTGTTCGTCCGTACTGAGTATTTTTACTCAGAAGGATTGGGGATGGGGGGCATTAGAAGTAGGAGTAGGGTCAAACAGCAAGCGTCCGCCGTCCCACCGCTCACATACCTAAGACGCGGCCAACTACTTCCGTACAGACTATAGGTATTTGTTGCATCCAAAATCAATAAACCTTTTTCGACGTTTTATAAGTGAGATGGGCACTATATGATAGGCCTATGTGAAATAAAAATATTGTGATGTTCATTTGAATATTAATTGCAATACCAATATTCCAGGTGCTCTCAATATTCACCACTTTAAAATACAATATAATGACCAAGTTGTATTCCAACTCTAGATGCCAATAGGCGACATCGACCTATCGACAGTGGTATCAGAGAAGATAGTTAAGGCCCCGCGCGACCTGTGCGCTCGGCCCAACACCATCCTGCTCGAGGCCTCCGTGCCCACAGGCCTGCTGGTGCCCGACACGGGCTCGCTGGTCTACTCCCGCCGCCCCGACGGCAGCGTCGTCCGCAGACACCTCCTCGCGGCCGACACCCCTAAAGACAGGGATATGTGGCTGGACTGCCTGAACAAAGCCCTCGACTATGCCAGATGCCATACTAGCGATGATAACTCGTAAATTGAACCTTATTTGCTCTCAACATAAGTAACTTTTAGATCACACTGCCATATACATTATTGTTACACATTGTCGACTGTGAGTCTAAAGCATAGGTCGATAACGCCTCCTTTTGGGTGTTAGACACTCCCAGGGGGTAGACAATTAGATAGCATTGAGATAGCGCAGAGGAAGCATACACAAAATTTAATAATAAAGTTATTTAAAAAGGACAAAAAATCGTATTGCATAAAAAAAATGCGTTTTGTTATCGCTCATTTAAATATTCTTGTTTTATTGTTCTCAAAGTGAGCGGTCGGCAAAATAAGGTTGAGAGACTGTGGTCTAAGGCTCCTAGCAGTCTAGCCTCTAACATGCATTGTGGTCAGTAATTTTTTCCTCTATCCAGGAACTCCTTTAATTACTTACCTTTTCTTTAATAAAAAATATGGAATGGTTATTTCTTCAATAGCGTATTCAATATTAATGCAATTTTAATTATCTTCCCAATTCAGTTTTACATTTGACATTTTGTAAGATTCCTAAATTTTCAAGCCAGTAGTCGATTAAAGTCGAAAAATGACTGTAACGCTCTTAATACAGAGTCGGATTTCGATTGTGTGTTCTTATTTAGCTTTAGCAGTGAATGGCTCTATGTTATTATTATTATTATGTACTGTTGTTTTGACAAAATAGTTTAAATGCTTTAAGTATGCAAAATACAATTATATTATAAATATTTTTTGTACTGTTTGTATGGAGAAGAGTATCTTTTTTAAACGCGCGTCAGATTTCAAACATTATTTAACATATATTTAGAGTAGGCATTAAGATTGGCATTGTCTCATGTCGTACCGTTATTTTGACGGAATCGGGCATAGTCGAAGGTCTATATATGTATGTCAGTTAATACCATTATTTAGTATTTGCTAAGGGACCAATTTTTATAACTAATTTGAACTTTATGACATTGTATTAGAACTGTCTTACGTGAAAGAAGTTGCCTGTCGGTATTTAAAATTAATAAATATGTATGTAGACTTTAGTTCTTAATTTTACGCACTTAATCATATTGAAATTGTATTTCTTAGTAACGATTTATTTGTTTAACTGACTTTTAATTCAAATGTATTTATTGCAATGTTTGCAGACCATTTAGTATTTAATACAACATTACAACCTGTGTTTGAGCACAGCAATACACTTAACAAGAAGTACAGAACTATATAATTAAATATATCCTTGTCTAGTTACCATAGCACAAGCTTTGCTTAACTTGGAACTAGATCAATTTGTGTGGAATTGTCCCAGGTATTGATTATTATATTATTTACTATATACTTTATTATATTTATATACTATATACTTCCTAATATTGTTTTTTGCTCATGTATATGATATTTTACACCTTAAATGTGCAAATAACGGATAAAATTAAAAATTCTTATATAATTCCTAATTATTACGCATGTTTTAATAAACTGACCCCTTTTTGTGTTTTTAAGATAGTGATAATAATATTATTAAATAAACTCGTAAATAATAAAAATTATAATCTTAATTTATATTAAATGTATGTCGCAAAAAGCCTTCTACTCATTGTGGGACCACTCGGTGTAATAAAAAATCTGTGTTGCAATTTTTTTTATCGTTTACGTATCAATGCTAACCATAAATCTTTTGAAACTAATGCTTAATATTGTATTGAACTCAAGTTTGAATGTTCTTTACAATGAGAACCGCTCAGTTCGTCACGATTTGCTGATAATGTTTTAATGGCATACTTATTGTAAATAAAATCAATACAATTAATTATTTGAATAAATGTTTTTTTAAGAATATGTATTTACTTTTTTTACTTAATCCTAATAATATTACCTATCTAGGTAAATTTGAAAGTTTTTGTGATATTTGTACCCTTTTCACATTAAACTACTGAATGGATTGTAATTAAATCTAATTAATCTCTGCCTACTCCATTAGGGATTCGGCATCTATTTAAATGGAACTTTACACTTTTATCCTTATATTTTGGCAAATTGGCCAAAATATAAGGATAAAATAATTTTACTCGGCAATCAATAGTTATTATATACATACATATCATCACGCCAAGTCCCTAACGGGGTAGGCAGAGAGTATAGAGCGCCAGTTCTCTCTAGACTTACTATATATATTATATACGTGGCACGTAATATACCTCTGGAAAGTGGGTGTGTGGGTATTAACTATACACCTCTGCCTACCCATTCGGGGACCCTTGGGAAGGCGTGAGGATATATTATATTAGTATTATGTACATACCATACACACAATGAGTCGTAATAGTGGCCGAATGATGCAAAAAGGCGCCTGTAACGCAAATATTGCAAGTTTGAACTGACTGTACCAAAATATTTAAGTTTATAAGAGCCATAGTGACGTATGGTTCGAGTAATTCCGGCATGTATAAGTTGTAAGCATGTTTTTTGATATTCAACTATGTCAGTGGTCTTAAATTGAGTAAAGTTCAGAAGCTATAATTCCGACCGACTGCACTACTTCGTTTAATCTCAAGTGATTGACCACGAACACTACGGTGAAGGAAAACACATGTACAACATTACTTATACAATATTTAAGCAGAAATAACCTGTGTTTAGTCGTGTAAAAAGGCTATGGACTCGCCATCTGTCACGTTGACACCTAAATATAATTAGTCTAGAGAGAACTGGCGCTCTATACTCCTACTACGCCTACCACTTCGGGTATGGGATATATCCTTACTAATATAAATGTGAATGTAAGTTTGTTTGTTACGCTTTCACGTAAAAAACTACATAACCGATTATCATGAAAGTTTGTACACATATTCCTGGAGGTATAAGAAGTAACATAGGATAATTTTTATTGAAAAAAAAAAAAAACATTTTTACGACTCAAAAAAAGCCGGTTTACTGATATTTTTTTATGGTGATGGCTTATACCCAGGATTAAGACATAGGCTACATTTGAATCCCGAAAGATTCAAAGCTCTAATATTATAAAGGCAAAAATATGTATGTTGCTCTTTCCACGCGGGCGAAGCCGCGGGCATAAGCTAGTAAGAAATAAAGCCGTTCGAAGTATTTATTCTATTTTGTTCGTCAATAAAGTTTTCGCCGTGCAATGCACGTAATAATATTTATTCTTATAAAACCTTATGAATGTACATAACACGTATATTTTTCAAAACTAAGCATCATGATAAGATACTTACAAACAAAAAGTGATACACATTGAGTACTTGCAAACGCGGTAAGATCCATTTATATAAGGAGTCAAAGTATAAGTAGACTTAAAGAAAAACAAATTGATTCGTCGCCTTAGGATTTCTGAACTGGTCCGAGCTAGTTATTGGGTACTGGTGTAGGGTTCTGTGGGCTATTCATCGTCGTACACAGGTTTGTCGAGGTCCTCGTGGTGGTGTTTGCTCTCTATGTCGATGGACAGGACTTGCTTCAGCTCGTGCTGAAAATAACGTTATATTTTTACAAGCGGTCCGTCCCGGCTTCGCTCTGGAAGTTCAAATCAAAGGCGTATGTATAGAAGCCTATGTCACTCAGGGTGAACGTAGCTTTCCAACGTAATTTTTCAAATCGGTCCAGTACTTTTTGAACCAATTCGTTATGTATATGTATGTAGTATGTATGTATATAAATACAAATCTTTCCTCTTTATAATATTAGTATAGACATAGATAAACTCTTATAGCTATGGTGGCAGAGTGGTTCGAATGCCGACTGCACCAGTTCGGTGATTAGTCAGTACTAGCTCTGCCTCAGACACTCAGGTGGTAATACCCACTTCTCGCGATGAGATCAAACCGGATTATACGCAGTGCCTGATGAATGAGTGTGTGGAAGTGGAAGTGGTCTTTACGTGTAGGGAGTTTTACTAGTGCTCTAATTCCCCTGCCTACCCTGTGAGGGACTCGGTATCATAACTTGTAGTAGAAGGTAGATTTTTTCTCGAATCATTAAGTATAAAAAATACTGTTATCTATTTTAATTTCTAATAATCTATCTCTGTGCCAAATTTCATCAAATCCCATTTAGTAGATGTTTTGCATGAAAGAGGAGCATGCCAAACTTTCGTGCTTCCAATATTAGTAGAAAGTAAGATATAATTCTTACAACAAAGTGCTTGCAGAGTCTTGTGAACTGCCCACAGTCGAGGGCAATTTGAGGCGAGGACCGTTTCCCGCCCGCCCAGTCGCGGCTGAACGTGACCTGCGAGGACACCAGGGCGGCCAGCGTACACACCGCCACCACTGTGAGCCTGCTGGGAATAAGCACGAGTGAAACCGTCTGGTCTAGTGGTTAGAGCTCCTGACTGCAAAATTTGAGGTCGCGGGTTCGAATCCCGCTGAGGGCAGATATTTGTGTGATGATCACGAATATTTGTACCTTATTCTTGGATGTCCTATGTATTTAAGTATATATCTATCGATATAAGTAAATATATCGTTGTGTAGTTACCATAACACAAGCTTTGCTTAATTTGGGACTAGGTCAATTTGTGTGCAATTGTCCCAGGTAAAAAAAAAAAAAAACATTTGACATAGCAAACGTTCATAGTCGGCGGTAACCGCTTTCTATCGCGATATACTTCTATGCGAGTCTTGATTAAAGAAAAAAGTCCACAAAAAAATTTAAGCTACTTTTATGTCCAGGAAGAATTTTATGCTTGGAAATTGTTTATTATTTTTTAGTAATATTTGGTATAAAGGAATACATTAAGTCTGGACTAACACAATTCTCAAGTTCTTTCAATTCTCAGTTCACCTTTGGAACATTATCAAAATACGCATTCCGAAGCGAAACACCATTCAATAGTTTCTGTGCATAAACTAGTACAAAAGAAACGAGTTACACTACAATAATAGTCCTACTTAAGACAGCAGATCACACAAAACCCCTAAATAATAAATAATAATAATATAAATAAATTAAAACAATTAATTCAAAATTAAGTTTAAAAAAACAACCACTTAAAATGACATATTCCCCAAGTTACAACAATCACAGTTAAAAAAAAATACTAGCTAGTTCCCGCCGTTTCACCCGCGTAATACTTTATTTCACTAATCGTTATTTTTTTCAACAAACAAAAATTTTTTTCCTATAATACGAATATTTTATTTTATTATTTATATTTTTTTTTATTTTATTTTATTTTAATAGGAAAACATACAGTTACATCTAATCTAAACTTACATAAACTATATTTAAGTTACAATGTTACATGTTTTCGCAGTTATATAACAAAAGTAAGCTTATTTAAGCTAGGCTATTTCTTATATGTATATATATCTAAATACGATCATGACAAATTCGTTACACAGTTATATGTAGTCTGTTACTCGCTAAAGTTGTTGTATTCTACTAGTGAATGAATTTTTAAAATCAGTCATGTAATTTTCGAGTTAAATCGTGACAACAAACAAAAAATCTAATCTTTAGGTACTCTTTATAAAATTTAGTATAGAAAATTAGTTAAATCTACGAAACATCACTTAGGAAATTATTATCCACGATTCTAATTACAGAATCACTAATACCTAATACTATGTGTCTGTGCAAGGATCTAAAGTCAGCGGTAACCGCTTGCCATCAGGCGTACCGCATGCTTATTACCCACCTTCGGTATATAAACACATCTCACCTGCATGATAACGAATGCATGACTTTAAATTCGAAATAATGTAGACACTATGACACTGCGTAAAATTACACTATGCCAGAACAGACCTCTATAGAAAGAGATCCTGTTATGTTGCGAAACTTTGTTACAATGCCAGGGATTCCCAGCGATCTACCCTTTATACCCTCGGGTCGGTTCTGCGCATCATGTACGCACATATCCTACTAATATTATAAATGCCAAAGTTTGTGAAAATGTTTGTTACTCCTCCAAGCCAAGGGTGAACGGAATGCGATGAACTTGGCACGGAGATAGATTATAAGCTGGATTAAGAAATAGGATAATATTGTGTTTTATTCCTGAGAAAATCTACCGATTAAATAAAATTTTGCTACGGATTTGAAGGATAGAAATTGAAGGCCACAGCTAATTTAAGGTAAAGGGGATTATTTTATAGCTATAATTAGATTAAAATGTATAAATTTTAATAAATGTACTAATTAAATACGAGTTTTTGAATACGACATGATGCCTAATACAATGTGACTACGTAAATGCAATCTGACTTAATTGCTCATAATTAACATCAGTAAATATACAATATTTTTATTATTTTTATAAATATACAATATTAGTTGAATTCAGACAATTAAATCACAATTTTACACGAGTTGATCCCACATGAATCCCACATTATTATAAAATATAATATAATAAAATACAAAGGATATCCGAGACTAAGGTACAAACACCTGTCATCACACAAATATGCCTCGGCGGGAATTGAATCCGCAACCTGAAGCCTAGGAGTTCAAGTCAAAGATATCTAGATTAGACATATATATATATTAATTGATTGATATATATATACGGGATACCGATTTGGGACAAATATTTTATCTGTAAGTAGTTAGTTTCAACTGCTCTTTGTAAATATTATTAATTGTTGTTATTGTAAATAAAAAAAAACAGACTGGTTAATTTATTGATCGATTTATATATATCTCGGAAACTATAACGTTGTTCAAAAATATGCCGTCATGATTTATGCTCTAGTGAGTTCAATTTACAATGCGAGATTTACGTTTAAGGAAAACATCGAGAGGAGACCTGCAAACGGCGCATTGAGTTATGGCGATGGACTCGCCATCTGTCACGTTGGTTTCAAAACATTTGTTTGTGAAGTTTCACCTGGGATCCCTACCCCTTCGCGGCCCAGGCGTAAAGATATATTTTATCTTAAAAATCTCCTCGAACTTACAGTTAGAGGTCTCTCAACTGGCATCAGTTAGATCTTGAGATGACTGGTCCGATACATTTGCCAAAAAGTAGATCACCTTTAGTAAAATTATTGATGTAGGGATTCGAAAAATCCGATTTTTATCAAGTTACAGTACTGATCATATCAAGCAAGTTGACCACGTTTATCACGTTCTACGTTCAAACAACGGCATTAATATACTTACGTGTATGTATGTATGAGTGTAGAACCTTGGAATTCTACCCACAGTTTTCCAAATCTCACGCGTCCTTAACGCGAAGTTATCGTAACCAAAATTAATGTGAGAGTTAACAAAATCATGATATGTGTTAAGGCTCTCAAATGTACATTTTTTGTACTCTATGACGGTATAGGGCTATGGCGTGCATTAGAAATGCTTTCAAAATGTCGAGTTATTATCTGTTGTGGCTGTGGTACTATGGCCACTTGGGGACTATTAAAAGACAGTGAAGTATCACAATACTTCTTTTTCACATTCAGTCTGAAACAAAATGATTTCATATACAACTAGAACCCAATGGGCTGGCTCGAGAAGATGGTAAGCGGCCCGATGGTCTGACACTGGTGGGATGCAACCTGCGTCGACACTCTGGCTCCGTCTCACCTCCCGGAGACGTCGGTGGCTGCCGGCGCAGCGGCTGCTCGGCAGGAGTGTCTCAAGCATCGCAAATATGCTACCTTGAGCCAAGACTACGTTTTTGTGGCGTTTGGAGTCGAACCTCTAGGGCCGTGGGGACCGGAGGCTCTTCATTTTCATAGGGATGTCTCGAGGAGGCCTCAAAGATGAGGCCCCCCGTGACAAGAGGGCTGGCGAATATTTCGCTCAGCGAATCAGCAATCATACAACGTGGCAATGCCGCTTCTTGTTGTCAGTCTTCTTGGCACCCTTCCGCGTGACCCAGATTTGGGTCATTTATTCTATTTACAGTTAGTTTATATTTATTATTACTTTCTCTTGTATACATATAAAAAAAAGATTCATTAAAGCATTAGAAAAACTAGCTGTCCCGCACACCTTCGCTCGGATGAAAAATTTTAATTTTCTGAAAAACGATCGCAGCGCCACCTATCGGATCCAATTGTGAATAGATACGCAGAAAATTTCATTAAAATCGGTCCAGCTGTTTATTTTCTATAAAGGACATACAGACAAACATTAATTTTTGTATATATAGAAAAGTAATAATATACAGGCCTAATCCTAATATGTACAAATGCCGGTTCGGACTCTGGTCTACCTTTTTTTTTTTTCAGTCATCAAAAAACAATAAACTTAACGAATAGATAATAAACGACAAACAGTATCCATAGAAACAAAAGAAATTATTTTAACATGCATGACATACATATATTAAATCAAACTAACTATTTATAGATTATTTTTTTCTTAAAATAAAAATTTTGTTACAACAATTTTAAGCAAAAGGTATTCATCTAAAAACCAACCTGCTTACTCTAAACCAGTGACGGATTAGCCACGTAGCAAAGTAGCTAATGTACCGGCCCCACGCATAAGTATATTATCGTACATATCATCACGCCGAGTCCCTAACGGGGTAGGCAGAGAGTGTAGAGCACCAGTTTTCTCTTTCGCTTCGTCCACATTCATCAGTGGAGTGTAAAGTGCCTATGTATAATATTAACAACATATATAAACACACCAATGCCTACCCCATCGGGGACCCTTGTGGGAAGACGTGAAGATAAAACTTTCATATTTACACCTAAAAGTATCTCCATCGAAATGAGGGTGTAATTTCACCCCGGCCTATCTTTATGGGCAATTCTAGGGACACACCCGCTGAATGCGATAGTAATCGTTGCACAGAAAACAAAATATTTTTCTGAAATAACCCGCTTTGTATTTCAAAGAAAACGGATTGATAGGTATTATGAATGGTTACAATAGGCATCAGTGGACATATTTCACAATACTTCAAGATATATTCGTGTGAGACACCTTTAATATCCGCTTACCCTTTGTCAGTTCACATATTCTTGGACACAATGCCGTGAGAGCCGACAGATGGCGCCATTTGCAAATGGCCACCATTGTACTTACTCCATTATTTATAAATTCCATTGATCTAAATATATCTTACTTTCTCTATTGGTAACAGAACTATACATAGGCTCCGAACGAATGCTATGTTAATACTTCTGTACTGGGCATTGGTTCAATTAACACCCACATCTAATATGGGTATTAAAGAAATACTTGATTATAGCAATCAATATATGAAAATAATACTATAATGTCTTATTTATTTATTATATTTAACTATATTTAAGAGCCGTGGTGGCCGAGTGGTTCGAGCAGTTGCCTGCGACGCAAAGGTCGCAAGTTCGAATCCCGACTGTACCAATGAGTTTTTCTAAACTTAAGTACGGTGATTAGTCACACCACGAGCTTTAAGGTGAAGGAAAACATCGAGAGGAAACCTGCATACGTCTGAGAAGAAATTCAAAAAGGCGTATGTATAGTCGTGCTTGAGTAACGGTTTGGACTCGCCATCTGTCACGTTGGCACCTAATATACCTCTGGCGGAAAGTGGGTGTGTGGTTATTACCTATGCACCTCTGCCTACCCCTTCGGGGACCCTTGTGGGAAGGCGTGAGGATATATTATATTATATTATTATTTATTTATTTACTTTATTGACACACCAACAGTTCATAAGCAAATGTTACATATATATAGTATATAGCATAACTATAATACAGATCTATTTTAGTTTAGATGTATAAAATTTATGAGAGAAGAAAGACTGACGAAAAAGATATACATTGTATATCTTTTATTCAGAAGTCATTTCAGAATGAGGAAGTGTGTGCAAGACGAGGTAGAGGAAGCCCACGTTCCAACTCCCTACTTTGGAAACTGAGTATACATATATGTATGTACCTACATACTTCTAGAAACACTATATTGTCGGACGTATCATAAAATACACTTATTCTTTAGGAGAGAGCGGTGGTGGCCGAGTGGTTCTAACCATGTTCTGTCGACCGCAACACGAATACGACAAGTTAGAATCCCGACTGTACAAATGACCGTCATCTGTGACGGTGGCACCTAAAATATATCCCGGCGAAGTGCGTGTGTGAAGATTGAAAAAAAAACATCAAACATTTAACTGCCGTCAGAATCGAACCCACGACATTGGGCCGTTTAATGAGACTCGGTTAATTTTATCACAACATGTGTGTTATGATAAGAGTTAAAAGTAAACACTTCCATTCTCAAAAGGACAATAATATTACAATATTACCAATCGTACTTTTCCACAGTAAACAGAATTGAATCGCTAGCAATCACATTTCTGACAAAACAATCAGTTTGTTCTCATCTCCTAACAAAATAATCAGTGCGCTTCATACATGTGTAACAAACAGTGTGTCATAGAAGCGGACGAAAGTCGCACGCATACCGCCTGTTTAGAAAAACAACTACACTAATAAACGGAGCGTGTTATTTTCTCTAAAAGGTGAGTTTTAATTTTTTTTTTAATTCAAACTTATAATGACAGGTGTTTTTAAAAATATTACTACGTGAATATCAGTTTTGTTTAAGATTTTGTTAGTGATTTCTAATGAATTAATTCATTGCGAACGGGTGAGGTAGCAGCATTCTTATTGTTATAAATATGTTTTTTGTAATTCGATTCGATATATTATAAACAATAGGCAGATACATACTTAACTCACTTTGTCATGTGAAAATATATTCCGATTGTTTGAAAATTACCATGTTCTAACTACCTACATAGTTCAAATTGATCGAGCTCTCAAGAATGTTAACGTCAAGAGAATAAAGCATGAAGAGATTAATGTGGATGAAGCCGAAGAGGTCGGTGAGTCTAGAGAGAGGTAGCACTCTGCTCTCTGCCTACCCAATGAGGGATTCGGCGTAGTGATACCACTTATAATAATAATAATAATAATAATAATATTCTTTATTGTACACACACACACATATATACAAACAAATAGGATGACAAAAAGACAGAGAATAACAAGTAATATATTATTAATGCGAAAGTTTATGAGGTTGTTGGTTACTCCAAGAAAAAACTACGGAACGGAAATCGATGAAATTTGGCACAGAGATAGATACGTGTGGGAATAATAGGTTAATTTAAAAGATGTACCTTGCAACACTGCTAACCTTTATTAAGAAAAAGAAATGTCAGTCGTTAGAAGCGAGTAACAGCGCTATCCATGTACTATTTTGCACGTTAAGTTTAATACAGTTTTAATTGTTTATTCGTTTGTTTTTCGACTACCATCCCCATAAAATTATGGAAACTTATTTAACACAACAGATATGTTTTACTCCTGAAAAAATCTATTAATCAAGTACAATTTTGCGCGGGTGAAGTCGCGGGGCATGTATAAATGAGTAGCAAAGTCTAATGACGTGAACGTATTGCTGCCAATGTATCTTGGTTCTACCAAAAACCAAACACAACTGGCATAATGTTCTACGCATCATTAGAATTTATACCATGCCTAGATGACATGACCTCCCCTACCAAGACATGATATTGTCATCATCACGAATGAGAAAGAGATGGATGTATGTAACGGCATACAGCACGTATACATCTGTCACTTTCGCACGCTTGCACAATGTTATTAGACATCATGAGAATGATTTCAATTTATTTATTTTTAATTGCAGTTATTCATCTTTTAGGTACATTATTACAGATATAATTAATTAATGCTTATCTGTTCTAAAGATTCAATAATGTCTTAGGTGATTGTCCTAATAAATATTATCAATATATATTTTTATACCACTAAAGTAGCAACCAAGCCTAAGTATACTCACGTATAATAAATGATAACCTGTCAAATTGAGATAAAATATCGTAAAGGTACTCCTTACATACTCCCACATCAAAAAATAATAAAAAAAATGCGAGGTGGTCTTAACACTGTATTTACTATTTATTGATGATTGTTACTAGCAAATGCCCCGCAATTTCACCCGCATCATCACAAATGAAAGAGCTCATGTCGCCGCCTCTGATGCAGTCCCCTCCATTCGCTTCTGTCCAGCGCAACCTCCTCTGACGTGACCTCCTTATACGTCATGAGAGACACGTTTTCTTTGATCTGACCCATGTATGTTAATCTTGGTCTTCCTCTCTTACCCTCTACCTTTCCTTCTAAGATGTTTCTAAAGAAGCTTTCCCGCATAAAATATTGATTTCATAAGCAGATTTATAGCAGATCCTACGCGTTGGACAGGCTAATAACGTTCAGCAATTCTGCCGTAATTGAGTAACAAACATTAGTTCATAAACTTTATATAAATAAAAATCAATGCTCCCTGTGCGTTCGGAAACCAATGATATTTCCAGATAAACTTAGATAGAGCGTCTGGACACTTAAAACACTCCCTTGCTCGCGATTCAGCAACGCCCTAAGCCGAGGTTCGTACCCCACTGGGGGTGCCCTTAGCTGTGTTGCTGAGCACTTAAATGCCTGGCTGGAGGCTTTGGTCTCATTGACCGGTTAAGTATTAAAAGTTCCCGGAACTCACGCACATTCGCGAAGGTTCCGAGGCAAAAGAAAAGAGAATTCGGACTATTTGACGTTGGAACGCTCACCTGGCATGTGTGGTGTAGTTAGGTTATATTAACGCCAGTCGGATATACAATCAGCACTTGTTATTTCATTCTCCCACAAGCCTGGACTCAGTCCAACTTTGAAAGAGCATCGCCATGACCTTTTCAAAAAGTCTGTATCTAATACAGTCGGAAAGTCTAATAAAGGACGCACGACGTGACGTAATCGTTTGGCTGTTCTTACAAGCATACGGCCCGCCTGGTAAACGGCTACAGTAGCCATTAGTAGCAGTGATATTATTAACTGATCATAGGTATACTAATAAGCGTTTATCCCTGCTGCGTATGTTGTTAATGAGGCATAAACGCTTACTGCTTCTACCAGGACCACGCTTCCTCTTCATCTCCATCTCTATCTTCAATCCTGGCAGGAATCTGGAACTGTCTTGCGCTGATGGCAGGAAAAGCCGTCCTTCCCGTATGCTGATTACACAGTAATTCCTCCGTATATAATATATTTTGAAACCGCGAGGGTATTGTAAGCGCCTTTAAGCTATGGTAACCATTTAACATTGGACTGGCTGTGTACTCGAGAGAGACCAATGTTGTATAAAAAAACAAACTTAGTACTTAGTATCAAAAAGGTTTTAGTTTTACAAGAAATAAAAAAAAACATAAAATTCAAATTCGGAACAAATTGATTCTTCGAATCGTCTCAACGTATCCCTTAATTATTTATGGTATTACATAGCCTATGATCAAGTACAAACAGTAGCAGTAAACATCTGAATATCGCGCAAGACCCACAGTTTTATCATATTTATAACTAACACTTGTATGTTGCAATACTGATGCAATGAGTTGAAGAAACCCCGCGGCTGTTAGCGATAACAAGTGACGTACGCAATTCCTATTGCTATTGACGGTCAGTTGTTTTGATAGCATTCACTGGTACCTAGTTATTAAGCTGTCACCTTCTAGTGATTGTACCCAAATAGTTCGGCAGTACGTAAGATACCGGTTAGAGAGTACGTTTAATAATATTATCAAATTAACATAATATCATATGAATGTAAAAGTATGTGAAAATTTTTGTTCCCCTGCCCAAGCAAGACTATAAATACGCCTTTGATTTTCTTGACGGTGAAGGAAGACATCGTGGGTAAGCCTGCATACGCTTGAGAAGAAACTCAATGGCATATGTAGGTATAGTCGTGCTTGAGTAACGGCAACGGACTCGCCTTCTGTCACGTTAACACCTAAAATATCTAATAATATATAATATATCCTCACCCCTTCCCACAAGGGTCCCCGAAGGGGTAGGCAGAGGTGTATAGGTAATACGCACACACCCACTTTCCGCCAGAGGTATATTAGGTGCCAACGTGACAGATGGCGAGTCCATCGCCGTTACTCCATACGCCTTTGAATTTTTTCTCAGACGTATGCAGGTTACCTCTCGATGTTTTCCTTCACCGTAAAGCTCGTTGTGTGACTAATCACTGTACTTAAGTTCAGAAAAACACATTGGTACAGTCGGGATTCGAACTTGCGACCTTTGCGTCGCAGGCAACTGCTCGAACCACTCGGCCACCACGGCTTAAATATCTAATAAGGCACACCACCATGTTTACGTTGAAAGAAAAAATCGAGAGGAATCCTACTAATCCTATTGTCGTTTGAGAATTCTAAGGCGTATGTATAGTCGTTAAAAATACATCTACGGCGAAAAGTGGGTGTGCAGGTATTAAACACTTCTGCCGACCCCTTCTGGCAAGGCGTAAAGGCGTAATATTATTGTATTATTATGAACAATATTATGGAACTGAGCATGTTATGTTGTTTTGTCTGATTCATACTGATCTTTGTTATCTTTCTCAGAAAAATATATTATATCGTCATTTTCGTTATTGTACCTTTTATTTAACGCTGATTGAGGTTCGGTCATAATATTATGTAGAACACAAATTTTGTACGTAACGAACTATATATATATATATATCCTCACGCCTTCCCACAAGGGTCCCCGAAGGGGTAGGCAGAGGTGTATAGGTAATACCCACACACCCACTTTCCGCCAGAGGTTTATTAGGTGCCAACGTGACAGATGGCGAGTCCATCGCCGTTATTCAAGCACGACTATACATACGCATTTGAATTTCTTCTCCGACGTATGCAGGTTTCCTCTCGATGTTTTCCTTCACCGTAAAGCTCGTGGTGTGACTAATCACTGTACTTAAGTTCAGAAAAACTCATTGGTACGGGATTCGAACTTGCGACCTTTGCGTCGCAGGCAACTGCTCGAACCACTCGGCCACCACGGCTTTATAATTTATTTTATTTACATTTATTTACAGAAAACACAGATAGAATTTACAAATAAATTCGAGATCGAGCCCATTCAACCACAACATGAAGTAAATAGCGCGCAAGTTGTTTCTCTTGCATTGTTGAGTTGAGGTACGGTAACCACTTACCGTCAGGCATTTCTTTCCCTCCTTTTATTGTTCTAGAAATATATATTTTAGGAAGTGCTATAAATACGCTCTAATTGCATTTTATCAGATGACATGACTTGATCTACTGCCAGATAATTTGAAACAGACAAAATCAAGGCCGTGTATTACCACAACTTGTGTCCCGTGGTTTCATCCGCGCTCAATTTTATTTACTGATCCCTTGAGTAGTATTAAAAATGATTTCTCAACAAAAGGATGCGTTAGATATGCAGAAGAAATACATTTTCTAATCGGATAAGTACTTCAAATATGTGTGGGGTTTCCGCGATAGAGCGCCACGATTTTTTTTATACTACAAGAGTGGCAAGCAAGCATACGGCCCATCTGATGGGAAGCGGTTACCGTAGCCTATTTACGCTCACGATACCGAAGTATTACTTGCGTGTTGCCACTCAGTGTTCGGAGAGTTATACTTTGTTCGCAGCTTATTGGGACTAAGCCCTCTGCTGCACATACTGGCAGCATTGCCACTGTTTAGTGATGCTAATCAGGACGATTATTTTCTAGCCCGCTTCTCATGACAGACATGTTTTGTCAACGCGAGACTTCTAGACCTAACTAACTGTGATTTTCCTTAATTTCAGGTACAATACACTCGAGTGAAAAGTGAGCTGAGACAAAATGGTGATTTTCTTTAGAAAGATAACAAAAAAGTGAGTATTGAATCATATAATTAATCTTTAAATCCCTAACACGTAGGGTGTGCTAAGTAGTCCAGCATGGTATGTATGTGCCACAATGGTGAAGAGTTCGGAGTACAAGAATTTACCTAAACTGATGTCTGGATTTCAACCATAATCTCCAAAATTAGAAAAGCCGTGGTGGCCGAGTGGTTCGAGCAGTTACCTGCGACGCAAAGGTCGCAAGTTCGAATCCCGACTGTAGCAATGAGTTTTTCTGAACTTAAGTACTGTGATTAGTCACACCACGTGCTTTACGGAGAAGGAAAACATCGAGAGGAAACCTGCATACGTCTGAGAAAAAATTCAAAGCCGTATGTATAGTCGTGCTTGAGTAACGGCGATGGACTCGTCATCTGTCACGTTGGCACCCAATATACCTCTGGCGGAAAGTGGGTGTGTGGGTATTACCTATACACCTCTGCCTACCCCTTCGGGGACCCTTGTGGGAAGGCGTGAGGATATATCTCCAAAATTATTTAACATACTTAGCTACATATCATCACGTCGAGTGCCTCACAGGGACCCCGTAAGGGATTCGGGGCTATTATTATAGGTATATTGATTCTTGCAATAATACCAATAACACGTCGTATAGCCCCTGTTCTGAATAAGAGTTTCCCGACTGGAGTACTACCTTCACTTTACATGAGATCGCAGCCAAATGGCTCTGCTTGTGGGTAGTTTTGTATTCCCGTTGTTAAATCTACAAATCTTATACCTTTAAACGAGCAATTCTTGTATATATCTATATATATATAATCTGAATCTGGGAAACGGCTCCAACGATTTTCATGAAATTTGGTAAGGGGGGGATTTCGGGGGCAATAAATTGATCTAGCTAGGTTTCATTTAAAAAAAAAGTCGTTTTATCCGTGTTTTTAGGCATTGAAAGTATATGAATTTCCCCACTGCTTTACCGACACAGCAACAATAAAGCGTTGCTACGCAAAAACTTTAAGCCAATGAGTGTTTGGCTGTCATTAGTATGTCATTCGTACGAAAAAAATATAAATCTGAAAAATACCGAGCTAAGCTCGGTCATCCAGGTACTTTCAATGATGGGAGAAGCGATGTCGTACCCAAAACTGCTAGTACAGCAACTACGACTATTGTAAGATCTTTCTAACGCGACTGATATCTACAATTGCTTGCGCCTACAAGGCGTTTGTAACAAAAAGTGCAGTGATTAGTCACACCACGAGCTTTACGGTGAAGGAAAACATCGAGAGGAAACCTGCATACGTCTGAGAAGAAATTCAAAGGCGTATGTATAGTCGTGCTGAGTAACGGCGATGGACTCGCCATCTGTCACGTTGGCACCTAATATACCTCTGGCGGAAAGTGGGTGTGTGGGTATTACCCATACACCTCTGCCTACCCCTTCGGGGACCCTTGTGGGAAGGCGTGAGGATATTTATTTATTTATTTTTATACGGATTAAAAATAACTCGATTAAACATATATTTACACAAGATGTCTTAAAAATATCTGAACATTAAAATAATAACAAATCCAATTTATGATTTGCTTGTTTACTGGAAGCCGGGTCGTCGTTATCAGCTCCGGGTCACCGCAGACTGGAGGCACGGCCGCACACCCTCGTTTCATCATTGACATCGTTATCAATAACTAAATGAGATATTTTTTTTACATACATGCATATCATCACGCCCAGTCCCTAACGAGGTAGACAGAGAGAATAGAGCGCCAGCTCTCTCTAGACTCTCTTCATAAATAATAATAATAAATACCTGGGGCAATTCCACACAAATTGACCTAGCCTCAAATTAAGCAAAGCTTGTGTTATATCTGCCCTCAGCGGGATTCGAACCCGCAGCCTCAAGTTTCGCAGTCAGGAGCTCTAACCACTAGACCAGACGGTCGTCAAGAATACATGTCGAGAATAAACCTGCATACGTCTGGAAAGAAAATTCGAAGACGTCATGCTTGAGAAATGGTTGTGACTAGCCACTTGTTACGTTGGCACCTAAATATATCTCCAGCGAAATTGGGTGTTACTCTGTCTACCCCTATGCACTGTTGATGACCAGTGCATGTTAAATTCCGACCTTGAACCTCACACACCCACTTTCCACCGGAGATATATTTCTATTGCCAACGTGACAGATGGCAAGTCCATCCGCTTATACATACATACGCGTTTTAAGTTCTTCTCGAACATTTTTAGGTTTCCTCCTTTTTTCCTTCACTGTAAAGCTCGTGGTGTGACGAATCACTGTAGTTCAGAAAAACTCGGTACAGTCAGAATTTGAGCTTCAAATATTTGTGATGCAGGCAACTACTCGCACCATTAGGCCACGACGGCTTAGTTTGACCCTTAATTAGGTAAAAAAATTTAGAATCTACATCTATAACTTTACGTAACATAAGACTGTTTTACGATACTAAGGTAAAAATTTAAAAAACTGTCAACTGAACGTATGTAATTTTAAGCTATTGCATAGCTTCTATCGCGGGCCTTGAGCGTGGGGACCGACTCCAGAAATTCCGTAACGAAAATAACCTAACACCTTCAAAATTTAAACACATTCGAAAATAGAACAGGTCCAAATTCAAAATTGCCGGGAAATATGGAAACGACTGAACTTAAAAAGCATGCCTAGTACGTAAGCAGCTGTTTGTGAGAAAGTATATACGTGTATTGTGTAAGTTGATAAAAAATGATATGCAATAGCTTTACCGCCACACGTTTTTTATTATATTTTTTATTTTTTTATATTATATATATTATTTATTTATATTTTTTATTTTTTTATATTATATATATTATTTATTTATATTTTTTATTTTATTATACGTTTTTTATAACGTATTGTTTATTCATAATTCCATTTCTGAACCTCACGCCACGACACAAGGGTCACCGAAGAGGTGATATATTTCTCAGCTATTCTGTATACAAGTGTAATTTTTTTGCGTAATTTTTTGCGCTACATTGTAATTTCCTGCATCTCTTTGTTGCTCTGGGATTGAACCCGTTACTTGGGCGCTCTCTCGACCTTCGAGACCGGTCTCGTGAACAAAGGATCCGATCTGTTACTGAACAAGAAACTTGTAGTTTTACCGTCACACTAAATAAAATAAATATATTCAGTCCTATATAGACTTCACTACCGGGTTGATCGAGTCCTAATTTAGAAATAATATTGCGTCTATTTAAAGCCTTTTCACATTTGTAAACACTGCCGTAGTGGTCGAGTTGTTTGTGTAGTCATACGTTCTAATCCCGCGGTATGTACCCATGACTTTTTTCTAAGCATTCTTTATCGCGCCTATGCGAAGGAAAGCATCTTAAGGAAACCTTACGTGTCAGATGAAATTAATTGCCACGCGTATGTCACAGTGACAGATCCGCGACAGACCTGTCACGTTGGCACCTAAAATCAGCGGTAAAATGGTGTTATTACCCCAGTGCCTACCGCTTCGACATTGATTGCTTGAAGCGCGCAAATCTTGCTATTTTACTTCAGTAGGCTATTTTTTTCGACATAGTCATTATCAAAGAGCCGTGATGGCCGAGTGGTTCGAGCAGTTGCCTGCGACGCAAAGGTCGCAAGTTCAAATCCCGACTGTACCAATGAGTTTTTCTGAACTTAAGTACAGTGATTAGTCACACCACGAGCCTTACGGTGAGGGAAAACATCGAGAGGAGACCTGCATACGTCTGAGAAGAAATTCAAAAGGCGTATAAGTAAGTAAGTCGTGCTTGAGTAACGGCGATGGACTCGCCATCTGTCACGTTGGCACCTAATATACCTCTGGCGGAAAGTAGGTGTGTGGGTATTACCTATACACCTCTGCCTACCCCTTCGGGGAACCTTGTGGGAAGGCGTGAGGATATTATTATTTATTTATATAGTCATTACGTAGTTAGTTTGTATCTGTTTTTTATCAATTTCATTGTCGCTTTGAATATACATTTCAGGGACAATATATACATATATGCTAATTAACGTTATATAATTTATTTACGCACACTTGGTGCCTACATACCCTAGCTTGACTGTACCAGAGAATGTATGTTGATAGTTGTGAATCCGTGGGTGAAAATGTCAATTGTTTATGGAATTTATCAAAACGACAACACTTTACACTGAAAACCGATATAAATCATTCAAGTTAATCCAATAGACTAGCTAATTAATAACCATAAAATGATATTGAGAAACAACAAATCAACAACAACGCATTAAAACTATTATTTATGGCAAACACCATAAACAACTTGTTCTATCTGGTTCCAACCCGATTTATTTAAATCTGGTTATTACACAATTCGTACGAATCAAAGTCGATTTGGAACCGGAAACTTAGTTTAACGTTGGTAGGAATGTATTATAGTTCCTAAATGGAGAGCCGTCCCAGCTTTGCGTCTACGTCTAATCTAATAATGACCTAAAGTGACTTGTATCGTTGACCTTTCTTCGGAGCCCTGATAAGAATATTTCCACCCTGGTACATAGCTACGTATAAATTAGCCATTTTCATAAACTGCTAAACGAAATAGATGAATGTAAAAAATTTATGAACAGAACATTCATCTATTTCGTTTAGCAGTTTATGAAAATGGCAAATTTATACGTAGGTATATATACGTACGTATATACGTATACATATATATACGTATATATATATTAGAATTATATATAAGATATATAAGAAGATATATATATATATATCTTCACGCCTTCCCACAAGGGTCCCCGAAGGGGTAGGCAGAGGTGTATAGGTAGTACCCACACACCCACTTTCCGCTAGTGATATACATATTTTATTTGACATATTATATTACATGCCAATCATCACGTGTCTCGGGGAAGGCAGAGAGATTGGAGCGCCAGTTCTCTCTAGAATTACATTTTTCGCTTCATCCACATTCACCAGTCTCTTCACACATGCTCGTCGTTTTTAGCTACTTTACAAACTTCAGTGGACCCCGGCAATCCGGCACCCTTTGTTATCCAACATGTCTATCACTGTACACACAACTTATTTTGGACTTATTTTCAATAGTATATGATTCAAACAACTTTGAATTTATTTGTAATTTGTCGGATTACAAGGTTTTCAAAATTACTGGTCCTATGGGTAGGGGTAGTCTACTGTATTCTATAATATACATGTTCTAACAGCACCCGTTATGCTTTACAATGTCATACTAATTTCATAACGGTATAAAGGAAGGTTTCCTGCAGCGCCATCTAGCGCTTTCCTTTTTTTCTCTCGGGCCAGTCTCCCTAAGAAACCGAACCCAAGTTACATCACAATCTGAGCAATGGTATCTTTATACATAGAGAACAAACACATAGAGAAAAAACTGCAAACACCGAGAAACAATTAAATTGAAATATATCTTGACTTCCTATTATATTTTGTTTATTTTTTATTTTAATTTGAATTTGTCTCCAGCAGTGGGTGCATATGGGCTGAAAAATTATGATGATATAGATTGAAGGATAATCTGTCAAATTCGGTAGTTCGGGGTCAACTGTAGCCAGTAAGTACCTAGTTACCGTACATATTACACAAATGCAGTACGTGTCAAAAGTGCCTGCCGAAACGTTTCGCTATCAATGAGAACTTTACCCACCCAAGTGTTGCCTAGTTACATCGCACTTTGTACCATTGATTAATGTTCAACATTTGGACATATCTAACGACCATATAACTTACTTATGATGCTATCATTCGCTCATATTTCAACATTTAATTGTAGCACAGCTGTTGTGGGATAATAAGCCCTTTTCGGAAAGCGAGGTCTATGGAATTATAATAATAATAAATACCTGGGCCAATTCCACACAAATTGACCTAGTCCCAAATTAAGCACAGCTTGTGTTATGGTAACTAGACAACGATATATTTACTTATATAAATAGATAGGACATCCAAGAGTAAGGTGTTCATCACACAAATATCTGCTCTCAGCGGATTCGAATCCGCGACCTCAAGTTTCGCAGTCAGGAGCTCTAACCACTATACCAGACGGTTGTCATATAATTATTTTAATACTACATAATACAAGATATTCAAGAGGAGGAAAAATATTCCTGCAATGTGGCAATGCGCGAGCTATATTCTTGTAGCGGCGGTAACCGCTTACCATCGCGAACCGCATGTTTGCCACCTAAGTAGTATAGAAAGTATGATAGTTAAAAATATGCTATAAATATTCAACACACAGGTCATACTGTAGTTATACGAATACGTCATTTAATTTATAAAACGTGACAGAATTGACCCTTGGAGTTGGGTTATTGATATTCTCTGATAATAAGTGCAGATCATGGCTGCATCTCGAGGCACTCCAATCAAAGCGCTCCTCTTGAACTGTAAAGATTGGGACTTCTAGCCGAAAATGGCTGCCTCGAATACGTGCATTATTGGGCAGCCCGTCAAAACCGTACCGACGGATAAAGTAGGAATGACGAGAAGTTTTAGTTAGGAAGACTCAATATACGGTAGAAATTGCATCAGCGTTGTTTTGCATCTAAAGTCTCGTTGGAGGTTTGTCCTGTCCCGTCACTACTTAACACGTGACGTGCGGCTCTAACACGTTTCATTACGCTGTTAAAGGCTAAGTGACGTTATGTACTTATTTCAATAATCTTATATAGGATTTATTTATATGAATATGGGTACATTAGAATGACCAGTAGCCAATTACATTGAAGGCAGCGTATACAATATATATACAGTACAAAATTCCTACAATTATATGTAACGTTGGCACTAATATACCTCTGGCGGAAAGTGGGTGTGTGGGTATTACCTATACACCTCTGCCTACCCCTTAAGGGACCCTTATGGAAAGGCGTGAGGATATATACACAACACACAAAAAAATTGAAACATTCATACATTCGCAATACTCCAGACATGCCAACGTGATCGTCTGCCAACCATTCGCAGTCTAGAGTTAGAGCTGGTCACTCCAAGAGAGCGTTGAGCGCAGAGACAGTGCGAGGGACGGGAGAGTATGATCGCGACGATACGACCAGCAGATATAGAAAATTGCCTGTGTTGTCTGGCGCGTGTGTCAGGAACAAATATAGTATAGTGAGGCGTGTCTGATTTGTCGCCATGGTCCATGGTAATCACTGAACTGTAGCAAGAAGTAGACGACATATATTACTGTTATAAAGAAATTTAATTAAAGCGTCAAATCACTCAAATGTTTGCAGATCTTTGTCTATTAGTTATCATCTGATAATGAATTGTTAACATATCAAATATATAAAGAAATCTGTAAGAAGTAATGAGAGGTAGGGCATAACGGGTTTCCTGTTCGAATTTGGAGCTGCCCGACTGGGGCAGGACCTCCACCTTATAGAAGTCCGTAGCCAAATAACACAATTTATTGTGTTGTGTTCCTACGCGGTGAATAAGGTTTTCAGTAATGAGCTCCTTGGGGTGGGGGGAGGATTGTTATATTTTGTTGGCAGCAGAGGGATTAGTCTCATTATATTAATAACTAATAAAATAGGTATTTCTAATAATAAAATAAAAACTGTGTGGCAAGTTATTAACAGAGAAACTGGAAAGACACAAAAACAAGATCAGAATGAATTGTCGTTGAAAATAGATAATCGGACCATTTCTGATAAACAAGAAGTGGCGGAGACACTAGAAAATTACTTCACGAATATTCCAGTGGAAGTTACAAAATCTCTCCCCTCTTCTTCGACATTGGCTGAAGCTCTTTTAAAAGAAAACTTTACTGAGGACATACAAGACTTCAAATTTAAAACAATAAGTATAAGTACAATTAAATCCGCGTTTAAAAGTCTCAATATGAAAAATACTGAAGACTTATGGGGAATATCCGTTAAGGTTCTTGGAGATATCATTGAATCAATCGCTCCTGTCCTAGCAGACATATTCAATCAATGCTTGGACAGTGGCGAGTTTCCTGATCTAATGAAACATAGTAAAGTAGTACCAATTTTTAAATCGGGTTGTAGGAATGATCGCTCTAGTTATAGACCTATATCTGTGCTTCCAGCATTGAGTAAAATCTATGAAAAAATCATGTTGGACCAGATGTTCATATCATTTCAACTCAAACGGCATTCTGCATAGTCAACAGTTTGGTTTCACGAAGCGTAGGTCGACAACGGATGCGGGTGTAAAACTCGTCACTCACATTCTGGAATCCTGGGAGAAGTCCCAGGATGCCATTGGCATTTCTGTGATCTCTCGAAAGCGTTCGATTGCGTCGACCACAACACACTGATATGTAAATTACACCACTACGGAATTCGTGGACTCGCTGCTGATCTTGTTTTCTCATATTTATCAAACAGACAGCAAAAAGTTAATGTAAATGGGGCGACGTCCTCCGGGTCCTTAGTCAAGATGGGCGTACCCCAAGGTTCAATTCTCGGTCCTTTTCTATTTCTTGTTTATATCAATGATCTCCCTTATATGATGGCCAAGTTATCGGATATTATTCTCTTTGCTGATGACACATCGCTAATTTTTAAAATAGATAGGAAAAATACAAATGTCTTGCATGTTAATGAAAGTTTAACTGTTCTCTCGAAATGGTTCGCAGCTAATAATCTTTTACTGAATCCAAACAAAACGAAATATCTTAAGTTCTCTTTACCAAATGTAACACAACGGGATCTGAATTTAAATCTTGACGGCAACAAACTTGATGCTATAGCGGAAACTGTATTCCTAGGAATTACCATCGACTCAAAATTGCAGTGGGGCCCGCACATTAGAACACTTTCCGGTCGGTTAAGTTCAGCTGCATATGCAGTACGGAAAATAAAGCATTTAACTGATGTAGCCACAGCTAGGCTAGTATACTATGCTTATTTCCACAGTATTATGTCCTATGGCATTCTGCTGTGGGGATCAGCGGCGGACGTTGACCAATTTTCATTCTGCAAAAGAGGGCGGTCCGCGCGATCTATGGCATGGGTCCTCGCGAGTCTCTCAGAGAGAAATTTAAAGAGATCGACATACTAACTTTGCCTTCACTCTATATCTTTGAATGTATTTTATATGTCCGCAAAAATCGAGGGATTTACTAAATTAAAAGCGACTGCCATAATAAAAATACCCGCAGTAAACATGAAATTGTAATCCCGAAATATAGATTAACAAAAACAAGCAAGTCTTTTATTATAAATAGTATACGCTTTTACAACAAGCTGCCAAAGTCAGTTATAGAACTGACCGATGTAAGGTTCAAAAACGTTATCAAACGTGTTCTGATTAAAAAAGCATATTATAAAATCAAGGACTACGTTGAAGATAAAGAAGTCTGGCTCTAGTTCCTTCTGCGCATGCGGCTTCCTTGGTAGCTCATAAACGGCACAAATTTGTGGATGTCTCTAACTATTCTGAATCTTTTCTTTTCTCATTTCGGGGTTTTTTTACAATATAATTTTACTTTTTTTTTATTTTAATTTATTCAATATCTTGACCAGAATTAGTTACAGTACTGATGACAATATTTGTGTCACTTGTTTAATTTGTCTAATTTGTGAATGTGAGAACATTGTAGGCTTTGTAGATTCTTAGATCTTGCTAACATTGTTATAATTATCTTGTTTTATGTATGCTTTGTATAGTAAGCAGCGACCTGTTGTCGGGCCTACGTTGTTCCCCCATACTTGGGTACTATTGCTGTAACGAAAAAATATTATTGTTGTATATGCCTAATGATTTGAAAAGAGTAACCATTGAGTTTCTTGCCGGTTCTTCTCCATGGAAGCGACCAACCCGAACCGTGCTCTTTTTTCGACGTTTTATAAGTGCCCACCTGGGCCTATGTGAAATAAAAAGATTTTGATTGATTGATTGATTTGATTGATGCTGCCAACACAGTACAACTCTCCGAACACAGAGAGGCAACGCGCAAGTGATACTCCGGTATTGTAAGCGTAAATAGGCTGCGGTAACCGTTTTCCATCGGGTGGGCCGTATGATTCTTTGCCACTCTTGTTGTATAAAAAAAAAGTGATACTATAAACGTTGGTAACAATATCTAACGTCGAGAGGAAACCAGCATAAGATTGAAAAGAAATTCAATGACGTGACGAGTATGTACTTATAGTCGTGCTTGAATAGCGGCGATGTACTCGCCATCTGTTACGTTGGAGCCTAAAATAGATCTTTGGCGAAAAGTGGGTGTGTGGGTACTACTTTGACACTTCAGTACTCGTCCAGGACCCATGTAGGAAGGCGTGATGATGAAGATGTCTCACGTTTAATAAGTGCGGCCTGTGAAGCGGCTGAGAAGGCTAAAGTATGCAAATACAGGAGTCTAGGCTCCGAATATGATTTTGTCCCATTCGGTGTCGAGACCTTTGGTCCGTGGGGTCCTAGTGCCACAAAGCTATTTAAAGACATAGCAAAAAGGTTGGTCGACATCACAGGAGACCGAAGAGCTGGCAGCTACCTCGGACAAAGAATTAGCCTAGCTATTCAAAGGGGGAACGCTGCCAGTATCTTCGGAACCCTGCCTAAAGGGACTCCTTTTAAGAATATTTTTTAGTTATTATATTATTATTATTTTTTTTTCTTTCTTCTTTTTAGTAGTAAATAAGTGACAAAATATGAAATGTGAGTTGTCTAAGAACAGATATCATGAGAACAGTCTTACAGTAAGACCTTATCACAGCCGATATGTGATCAAGTAAATATACGGAACCGTTTTTAATTATGCTAATTGGACGGGGTCACGTAGTTTGAACTCCTGAGATCATACAAACCTGATATGACGACGTGCATTACTCAAACATAAACATATCGTCGTCGAGTCCATCTCGGGGTAGGCAGGGAGAGTACAGCGCCTATTTATACTTACAGACCCTTCCCTTCATCCACATTCCTCAATGCCTTCAGCGCATGCCAGTTTCGAAGCAGTTCGCCTTTGACACATTTGAGCTCGATCGATTTGATTAGTAGTGTATGTTCATGTAGGAAGTCTATACAAATAGCTTTAGTATCTCCGGACTTATGAACCTCCCTGCCGCCTTGCAGACATTCTTATCACGATGTCAAAGGGTCGGCAAATGTTTCCATGTTTATCTGATCTTGAATGCGTGTAGGGCTCACTTACTACGGTCATCAGTCGATACATTTCATCAGCTCTCTTATTTCTTTAAGGAAAACGAAGTGAAAGAGGTATGTAAGTCTAGAGAGACCTGGCGGTCTATACTCTCTGCCTACCCCGTTAGGGACTCGGCGTGATGATATGTACGAAAACGTTTTATATATGATATGTGTGTAATACGAATCTTAAAAGACACTCCAAGAAACGACAAGAAATCTGTATAAGTACTGTACTTCTTTTTTTTATCTTTATTCATAAGAGATCTTATAATATTTACAAAGAACAGTTGAAACTAACTACTTACAGATAAAATATTTGTCCCAAATCGGTATCCCGAGGCAAAGTGCCAAGAAGACTAGCAGCATTGCCACGCTGGATAGCAATGCTGATTCTCTGAATGTTCCAGCCCGCCTGTCACGAGAGGTCTAGACTAGACGGCGCGAGACCTCTTTAAAAAGATGGTGAGCCTCAGGACCCCAAGGCCCCAGAGTTTCAACCGCAAACGCAGCAAATATAATAATAAGAATAATAATTCATTGTATTTCAGGCAACACATTAAAAATATGTTTTGATTTGGAAAGTTTTGAGTGTAGTCTATTATTTTATTGTAGTATCCTTGAATAAATATCACCGTAATTGTTTTCGTCGTAAAGGTTTGAATTTCCGTATGGAATACATTAATTATTAATTTAGTTATGTACGTATGTACCTAATGATTCATTATAGACCAAATCGATGTTAACGATAATTGGACGGAATAATATCATTTGTACGTAAACCAGCCTTGATACTGATACGTAAAAAAAATGAACTCAGCTTGTCTCGCGTAAACACGCGGACACGTTGTAAGAGAGGTAGGGCATAACGGGTTTCCCGTTCGAATTCGGAGCTGCCCGACTGGGGCAGGACCTCTACCTTATAGAAGTCCGTAGCCAAATAACACAATTTTTTGTTTTGTGTTCCTACGCGGTGAATAAGGTTTCCAGTAATGAGCTCCTTGGGGAGGGGGGAGGATTGTTACATTGTGTTGGAAGTAGAGGGATTAAACCCATTATGCTGCCAACACACTATAACTCTCCGAACACAGAGTGGCAATACTTCGGTATCGTGAGCGTAAATAGGCTGCGGTAACCATTTCCCATCAGATGGGCCGTATGCTTGTTTGCCACTCTTGTTATTTGTATTGTCTATGTATCCGTCGCTACTTGTTCGCCAAGTGGCTTGCAAGTCACCTTAAAAGTAAATATGGCCTCTTTCCCGTAGGTGTAGGCAGAGACCATTACTTTCCCCTTGCTCCTTACAAACTTCTTTCGCTTCGTCCACTTGCATTATTCTCTTCACACATGCACTTCGGTTTAGGGTACTCTCGACCTGAACTTTTTTCCAGACGTCCCAATTTGGTCTCGAATCTCTATGGTGAACAATTTTTTAAACATAAGTAACCATCAAGTCGTATGTACATAATTATATGGTCTATGAATCTGTCCCTTAATACTTACATATCACGTCTCTGGCGGGGTTGGCAGAGGGAGCAGAGCGCCAGTTCTCTTAAATTTTATTATGGTAGAACTAAGATTTATGGTTTTACACTGCTAGTGTTTTAAAACTAGAAATATTGAGCTCAAACATGTTGTCTACCTTGAGAATTCTGTCTGCCTTTCGGCTTTACGTGACGTCGTTTATGACGCTCTGTCAGCCGAGACACACCCAGAATGGTATGCACTTTAAACTGTGTCCAATGCCGAGGTGTATTAATAATAATATTTGATGGAATCCAGATTTGACCAGTTTGAGCCAGTTCCTTTAGTTCAATACGCGTTTTATACCTACATATAACACCAGTCTAAATGAAATTACTTGAATAAATTCCAGGGTGTATTTAATAAAAATAGTAGAGGTGTTCAGTAAAATATTTAATATTTATATTTATAGTGATGTCATAAAGATGAATCATGAAAAAATTTTGTTTATAATCAAACAAGATAAGAGCCGTGGTGGCCGAGTGGTTCGAGCAGTTGCCTGCGTTGCAAAGGTCGCAAGTTCGAATCCCGATTGTACCAATGAGTTTTTCTGAACTTAAGTACAGTGATTAGTCACACCACGAGCTTTACGGTGAAGGAAAACATCGTGAGGAAACCTGCATACGTCTGAAAAGAAATTCAAAGGCGTATGTATAGTCGTGCATGAGTAACGGCGATGGACTCGCCATCTGTCACGTTGACACCTAATAAAACCCTTCGGGGACCCTTGTGGGAAGGCGTGAGGATATATTATTATTATTATAATCAAACTTATTTGTACTTATAAAAATCAATTTGGCTTATTTTTGCATATGACTTATATGCAAAAATAAACCAAAATCGAACTGATATAGCCGTTAATTTTTATAACATTAATTAATGCGAAAATATGCTACATTGCCATAGTCCGCTCCGCTTCTTGCAACTACTGCATACAAACATATAGGTACTAAAGCATATTCAATACATGGATGACGCAACCACGTGGAACTTTGTCGAGATTCTGACGAAACTTGAAGCATTATTGCTACTATAACTATATCTAAATGCAACTTTCTTTGTATTAGGTTATATTTGTACCGTTCTGTCAAATATGTGTTCTCAGATCTGTCAAATATGTGTTCTCAGATCTGTCAAATATGTGTTTTGTCAAATATGTGTTATCAGATCGGTGGGACGGCCCTCTGCTGCGTCACTGGGTAAGGATCCATACCGTTTGTAATGTAGGTAGCCTTATTACTAACACTATTTATTAAGTTATCTTGTATACTAACACTATGGACTCATGTCTGAATTAAATTATTTGATTTATTTGATTTGATTTGAAATATCCATAATTATAGCAATGAATATTTATTATGTATTATTTATAATCCGTGATCATCTCTGCAAAGTAAGACTGGAATTTGTACCTACCTACGAAACAAAAGATAATATTACAGACATACAATACTATCTTTGAACTCAGTAAGTACACTTTCCCACAACAATTCCCGAAGGGCAGAGGTATAATGACACGTATTTTCCTTGGGAGATAAAGTTAAGTGCCAACGTGACTGATAATTACTGATACAAGAGGGTCCTCTTGATCTTAGGCAAAGCCGTGGTGGCCGAGTGTTTCGAGCAGTGGCCTACAACGTTAAGATTGCAAGTTCGAATCTCGCCTGTACCAATGAGTTTTTTTTTTACTTAAGTACAGTGAGCTCGTGATGTGACTAACACATCACGAGCTTTATAGCGAAGGAACACATCGACAGAAAACCTGCATACGTTTGAAAAAAAACGTATATGTATAGCACTTGAGAAACGGCGATGGACTCGCCATCTGTCACATTGGCAACTAAAATATATTTCCGGTTAAAAGTGGATGTTTGTCCTACCTACAAACCTCTGCCTACCACTTCGGGGACCGTTATGCGAAGGCGTGAATATTATATTATCGCTCTTGACTGCCTTGAGTTGCGCCTCAAACGCTCGGGGTTCAAACTCTAGATTACGACATTTTAACGTGAATAACATCACTTTTCATATTATATTTATTGGCATTAACCGGGGTCTGAACTGAACCTGCATACAGAAGCGAGTACTGAATCTTTAGTTCCCACGTAATTAAAGAAGATTTATGTATCATTATTTATCTGACCTTATGCCCGTCTTGCGGACCATGTTATGATAACATGCGTGAGCGACACACCCGCGCGCGCGACCAATCACAAGCCTCCGATTAAATACTCCTTCGATATATAATGCGCGCGCGCCGTTTTCCAACTCTCATTCTCCGTCACAACTTCTAAACAATTAAATGGGTGATAGAATAAACACAATTGGATATTATAGGTGGTTGATCATTCTGTTTAGCTTCAGTAATATTGATGAAAGCAATCTTACTTGTATTTAGCATTTTTTAATTTCAATTAAATATAGTGTTTTTCAATTGAGTTTTTAAAATGTTGCATTTTAAAACCGTACCTGAAGATTATGTGAAGAAGGCTGCGCAGTGAGTACCTTTTCTGTATCTAAACGTGATTTTACGCGATTGTTCATATTTGAGCTTAAAAAATAATACCTTCTCACTTAGTCCTATCAGTACCTAACGGAGTAGGCAGAGAGAATAGGGTGCCAGTTCTCTCTAGACTTACCTCTTTCGCTTCGTTCACATTCATCAGCCCTTAACGTTTCCGTCTTTGAGGGTCCGATCGCTTCTATCTAGGTAGTTGGAACGTGTTCTTCAGAGGAAGACACCTCGTCTTGCACACACTTTCGCTTTATATATCTGCTATTATATATAAGAGATGTGTACTTTTTAATGTCAGTCGATTCTGGCAATTAATTTATTGACTTGTCTAATCCTCGATAATCTTGATTATTAAGCTCGTAGTTAAGCATTTAGCTTGTCTGGTGGTAAGCGCTTACGTTTACGCTGGACGTTTAAAAGCAATACTCTTTAAAATATCTTATGCCAAACTCGAGAACAGTACATTGGTATCTACTATACTATTCACGCAGTACAGTCCCTCATACGTTAAATTATTGATTTACCGTGATGACCGTAGGTTTCGAGCCTTGTCTCCTGCAATAAGAATTACAAGTTCTAATCCCGACTGAACCAGTGGCTTTTTTTAAGTCTTGTCACGTTAGCACTATATAAGCACTAAATATAAAATAATAATAATAATATATCCTCACGCCTTCCCACAAGGGTCCCCGAAGGGGTAGGCAGAGGTGTATAGGTAATACCCACACACCCACTTTCCGCCAGAGGTATATTAGGTGCCAACGTGACAGATGGCGAGTCCATCGCCGTTAATTAAGCACGACTATACATACGCCTTTGAATTTCTTCTCAGACGTATGCAGGTTTCCTCTCGATGTTTCCTTCACCGTAAAGCTCGTGGTGTGACTAATCACTGTACTTAAGTTCAGAAAAACTCATTGGTACAGTCGGGATTCGAACTTGCGACCTTTGCGTCGCAGGCAACCGCTCGAACCACTCGTCCACCATGGCTTCCTCAGCTTCAGCACTAAATAAGATATCTCATATATCTACACACCTCTGCCTACCCCTTCTGATACACTTGCATTCATTTCACACGAACTGCAAACAAGTCTTTGTTCGAATGTACTTGTATAAAATAATACAAGTTTGAAATGACGGAAGCTTCGCAATATCACTTTTGTTTTATAAACCAAGCGCTTTGTCTCGATTGTCCAGACACTGGAAAAGTATTAATAAAATACCAACCTTAGATACGATGACGTGTTTGCTATCATTATTCAAGAATGTGAAAGGAACAGATGTATGCACGTGCTTCAACATTCTTGATTCATTAAACATAGTACGTCATACTGAACCCTTTATGATTCTTCAAAGTATTCAATTTGACAAGTAAACTTTTTATCAGAAAAGTAGGTAACAAACATACGACTTTTACGTTGACCAGTACTTCCTATGCTCAAGATATCAGCTTGATAAAGGAACGGCTTATTTTCTACCAGCAAAGCCCACGCTGAGTCCTCAGAAAGGCTGGCCTTTCAATAATACAAGAAGTTCAAGGGAAGTTAATGCTATTTGTATGCGATCCTTTGTGTAGAAGGGTACTACCAGTCGGGATAATACAAACGCCTGATTTTAATGTGTCAAGTCAAGTGTTGTGGATCAATAACTCTTATTCAATTGTTCGATCCATGTGATAGTTGGAACATGTTCTTCCTCTGTTCCTTTTAGACACATTCGTCCCGTGCTGACTCAATCTGGCATCGAGTCCACGCCATGCTTTAATTACTATTATAAATATATAATAATTTCATTTCTGTTCCACACAGATGCGCCCAGATAGCGCTAGGCTGCAGCCGCGCGGTGCACCAGCCCGCGCTGCGCACGACCAAACCCAGTCAGCACCTCGCCGCACTTACACCTAAGGTACGCCTTTTTAGGTATGCTTATACATTTATATAAAGATAAAGAAGGGCAATAGAATACACCAAGGTGTAACACGCCCTTCCACCTATTTAGGGACGGGACCAACGGGTCAGATGACGAGTCCGTCTCTTGAAGTACTATTCTATGCCTTCAAAATATTGAATCTTCCGATGGTTAATCGTGAAGCACGTGGTGTCATTAATGACACCTTTAATTATACCATTAATCACTGTTGGTGATGACCAAGGAAAATGCTATAAATAAATGTATACTCAGGTTCGCGCTTTCGTGGAGCGCAGTGCAGCTCTCTGCCAGCCTGACCAAGTCCACGTGTGCGACGGGTCTGACGCTGAAGCGACCGCTCTGCTGCATCTGATGCAGCAGCAAGGGACAGTCAAGAAGCTGCCTAAATATACCAACTGGTATGTTTTAACACGGGCAGAAATCAAATCCAATTTGGATTTGTCAAATCCAATCCGGATCCAAAAGACTTGTCATCTGTCACGTTGGCACTTAAAATATATGTCTCGCGGAAAGTGGGTACTACCTATACACCTCTGCGACCCACCCACTTTCCGCGAGACATATATTTTAAGTGCCAACGTGACAGATGGCAAGTCCATCGCCGTTACTCAAGCATGATTGAAGCCTTTGAATTGCTGTATAAAAATATTCTTTCATTTAATCCTCGTTTCCTCTTTCTCAAAACAATACTAAATTTCCTTATGTACGTACGAATATGTTAAAACACTCAGTAGCTATTCCTACGTAACATCTTTAACTAAACTGGTTTGGTTTAAATACTGTCATGGTCACTAATATTAAAATTCAAAATAGTTGCCACAACGTCCGTTAATTACGAAAATACAGCATTAATTAAGAACGTGAACTATTTTGCTGCTAAAGTGGAGTCTCCGTCTTATTAGCTGATATTAATATTGTATCCTCACGCCTTCCCACAAAAGCCTCCTAAGGAGTAGGCAGAGGTGTAGGCAACACCCACACACCCACTTTCCGCCAGAGCCTTGACAGATGGCGAGTCCTTCGCCGTTACTCAAGCACGACAATACATACGCCATTAAATTGCTTCTAAGACGTATTAAGGTTTCCTCTCAATGTTTTCCTTCTCTGTAAAGCTTTTGGTGAGACTAATCACTTTACTTAAGTTCAGAAAAACTCGTTGGTACAGTTGGGATTCGAACTTACGATCTTTGTGTCGCAGGCAACTACTCGAACCACTCGGCCCCCACGGCTTTATTATTGGATGTCCCTTAATTAACAGCATTTAGATCGTAATTGTTAAGATGTGTACATTATTTCCAGCTGGTTAGCTCGCACTGACCCGGCAGACGTGGCCCGCGTCGAGTCGCGAACGTTCATCTGCGCTGACCACGAGAGGCAGGTAGTGCCAGCTGCGAGGGCCGGGCAGAAGTCCGCACTGGGGAACTACATCGCTCCGGGAGATTATGAAAAGGCTGTAGCTGACAGGTTCCCGGGATGCATGAGAGGTGAGATACGACAGTAGCGATAGCCTAGAACCTAGAAATACTTAGGTATTGCCGTACACCGTCAAATTTCTTGTTATAAAAAAATATACTAAGTACATTTATTTTAGATAATGTTATATAATGAGCGTTGTGTCTGGCTGTTTTGTTTTCATCTCCAACGAACTCAGCCACACGCAACGGTCTTAATGTAAGACTGAAGTAATTTAAAAGTAAAAGTATTTACATATATACTTCTTTCTTAGTTATTTAACACATATTTATAAATGTAGATTATTGCTCCATAAAGACGGTCATATCCTGAGTTTAAGCATCTTTAAAAACCAGTTTTTCTCCAGGTCGCACAATGTACGTGGTTCCCTTTTCGATGGGCCCAGTCGGGTCTCCGTTGTCTAAAATCGGTGTGGAGATCACAGACTCACCGTACGTCGTCTACTCAATGCGGGTCATGACTAGGATGGGTGAGAATCAAAGTGTTAAACATCGATCAAACAATCTTGCATGAGCATTTATTTTATTATGAGAGACTTACTCTTTTAAGAGGCGAAATAAGTGTAAATAGGATTGGCGCTCCATATTTCTCTGATAACTGACGGACTCGGCTTGAAGCTGTATGTATCTACATACTTACTACCAAGTCCGTCTCGACCTTTCCTTATGATAAATAAATAAATAATTTAATTACTTTTTAAAAGTTGTTGGTAAAATAAGAAGTTGAAACGGACCAATCTTTGAACCCAAAGCATCACGTTTTATCAAAAAGAAACACACAACGTCCAAAATAAATTATCTTTAACAAAATGTCATTAAAAACGTCTTATCCCCGAACAGGAGCCAAAGTTCTGGATGCCTTACGCCGCGAGGAGCAGTTCGTGCGCTGCCTGCACGCGGTAGGCACCGCGGGCACGGCCGGTTGGCCTTGTGACCCACCACGCACCATTATCTTGCACAAACCGGCTGACAACGAGATCGTCAGCTATGGTGAGTCCATTGTTGAGACTATATTAGCGTGGATAAGATTTTGTCTAGGGGGCATCTCGTATTTTAAAGTTGCAAAGGAGTTTCCATCGCGAACCCTTTAGGCTACAGATTGAAGTATGTCTAGGTTTTCCCACACGGGTTTTTCAAGGGTTGTGAACATGGGTAGGCAGGGTAGCTAACGCGCATGTGATTGGAGTTGTAAGTATTCAAATTGACTTGCATTACGTTTGTCCAAAATTTTATGTATTTTACTTCTGTAGCACACAAACCGTTTTTAAATTCTTCGTTTTGAAGCGGTCCCCCAAGTACCCAAAATGATAATGTCTCATGACCCATAGGTCATAGTGAAATTAATCAATACTTATTTCTACAGGAAGCGGTTACGGCGGTAACAGTCTGCTGGGAAAGAAATGTTTTGCACTTCGTTTGGGGTCCGTGATTGCGAAACGCGAGGGGTGGCTCGCTGAGCATATGCTGGTAAATTTACTATTTGTAATATTTGTTAAATATTCGTAATAGAACGATCATTAACAAACACCTCAACGTCAAAGAGTGTATAATTGTAAGATGAAGCAAGGCATGCTACCTTGGTTTGGACATTTATAAAGGATAGGTGGAGAAAGGTTGATTTTTGAACAATTACATACAATGTGAACGTATCTAGTTGAGGCAGAGGAATACCACATTCCAACGACCTAGCTTAAATTGATCGGACACAAACGTCAAAAGTAAGTACGTAAAACTGGTGAGCATGCATGAAAATACTGATGAATTTAGATGAAGTGAAAGAGGTCTGTATGTGTATAGTATAGAGAACAGGCTTCAGGCAACATTATGTTCTCCAGAAAAAGTGTTCGGCAGCCCTTGTACCTTGTTTGTAGGCCTTTACAATTTCTGCTACAACTTAATGTATTTGGCGTGATGATATCTCGTATCGTGATAAGCCGTGGTGGCCGAGTAGTTCAAGTTGTAGCCTGCGACACAAAGATCATAAGTCTGTCAGCTTGGCACCTAAAACATATCTCTGGCGGAAAGTGGGTGTGAGTACTATACACCTCTGCCTACCCATTCGGGGATCCTTGTGGGAAGGCATGATATATTATTATCATTATATCTCTTATGTAACAATTTTTAGCTTCGCTAAGCCTTCACTCCGAGATGCTAATCTCTCTTTACACTGAGCTCAAATCATTTTAATTCCATAGATCGTAGGTGTGACTGACCCTCGGGGGCGCAAGCGTTATATAGCCGCTGCTTTTCCGTCGGCGTGTGGGAAGACCAATCTCGCCATGATGACGCCCACCCTGCCAGGGTACAAGGTTGAGTGTGTGGGTGACGATATCGCCTGGATGAAGTTCGACAAGCACGGCGTGCTGAGGGCAATCAACCCTGAGAATGGATTCTTTGGAGTGGCTCCAGGTATGTTTATTGTTTACTACAAAATAATATTAATTAAAAAAAAAAGAACACTGGAACATTGACAAAGAAGATTTGATTTGATTGAGAAAAACCCGCCAACGTCAAACCTCTGTCAGCTGTCATGAGCGCACGGTATTTATATCAGGTAATACCACAACTAACTACATCCTATTTTTATAATATATATGAGTCTAAATTGGACAATGAGTCGTGTCCCTAAGCGTTTTTGAAAAAAATTGGCATTTAGAATGTATGTTTTAAATTTCCTAATTATTTATTCACAGGTACTTCAGAGGCCACTAACCCAATGGCTATGGCAACCATCTTTGAAAATACGGTCTTCACGAACGTGGCCGAGACCAAAGATGGTGGCGTGTGGTGGGAAGGCATGGGGCAAGCACCTGGGAACCTCACCGACTGGAAGGGACAGCCTTGGGACTCCAGCAAGAACACTCCTGCTGCTCATCCGAATTCTAGGTAAGGCCGAACGAATTTGCGCGTATGCCTGTTAAGAATAGTATTTAATTTTATACGTCATATTTAACTCACTCATAATATTCAAAGAAACGGATGATTGAGATCCATAATTTCAATAATAAAAATACTTTAAATATAAGCCCTTCAGTCGCACACATTTGTATGACCAGCGATGACAGTCCAGTGACCATTAGTAGTCGTATTTTATAAAAAAAGTTCTTTCATGGATTTAAGATTATTTTTAGTGCTGGTCATCAAAATCAGTTTTTCTGAAATATCTCAAGTGTTTTGAGTCGTTTCTGATAAAGAAAAAATATATTTTATGTCAGTAAACCTGTATCACAGAAACGACCTAACCTGTTTGAGTCGTTTCAGTTATTTGATAATATGATACTCCCAATCAAAACTAATTCTTAGAAAGGATCCAATCTGTTTGAGTTTATTCTGGTTTATCGACCTTAAGAACATACTCATAGAAATGTCACTACTCAGAAACAATTCAAGCGGACTGAGTTCATTCTGCAAATACAGTTTGTATGCTCTTCACACTGTGGGTTGAGTCGGGGTAGTGAGAAAAACTAGTTTCCGTGTACATTTTAAAAATAGGGTTTTCACTACATGATTGATTCGACCCTCAGGAGTACGATGGCATACTTAACTCAATTTTGGCCAAAGTGTGGATTGAGTCCTTTCTGCTTAACTACGTCCATTTGTATAAAAACTGAGTTAACATTTTTTTATTTATTATTAAGATTACAAATATTATGACAGTAAAGTAATTGATTATAGAAATTACGAATGCAATTTTATTTCATAGATTCTGCACCCCAGCTGGTCAGTGTCCAATAATTGATGGTGATTGGGAGAGTTCAGAAGGGGTGCCAATTTCTGCCATCCTGCTTGGCGGTCGTAGACCCAGTGGTGTGCCTTTGGTGGTAGAGTCGAGAGACTGGCAGCATGGAGTGTTTATGGGCGCTACTATGCGCTCAGAGTCAACAGCAGCTGCAGAGCACAGTGTGAGTAACAAAGAAAATACTACTTTTGTTTGATGTTTTTTTTTATGAATCATTTGGCTAAAGTCTAATATATAAGGCTATAGTGCACATTCACATATGAACAATAAAAAGTAAGTAAAGTCTAAGTTACCCTCTAAAACACCCTCTATCTGACTGAAGATCTTTTTTTTTTCTATACAACAAGAATGGCAAACAAGCATACGGTCCACCCGATAGAAAACAGTTACCGCAGCCTATTTACGCTTACAATATCGAAGTATCACTTGCGCGTTGCCACTCTGTGTTCGGAGAGTTATACTGTGTTACCATAATGGGACTAATCCCTCTGCTGCCAACACAATATAACAATCCTCCCTCCTCCCCAAGGAGCTCATTACTGGAAACCTTATTCACCGCGAAGGAACACAGCACAAAACATTGTGTTATTTGGCTACGGACTTCTATAAGGTGGAGGTCCTGCCCCAGTCGGGCAGCTCCAAATTCAAACTAGAAATCCGTTATGCCCTACCTCTCTTAAATTATTATATCTTTATTTATCTATATTATTTTACAGGGTAAAGTTGTGATGCACGATCCGTTTGCGATGCGCCCGTTCTTCGGTTATAACTTCGGGGAGTACTTGCAACACTGGTTGTCGATGCCGCAGCCTGGACGCAACATGCCGAAGATCTTCCATGTCAACTGGTTCCGTAAGAGTGAGGAGGTAGAAGATATTTATATTAATGTATTATTATTATTATATCTAAACGCCTTCCCATAAGGGTAGGGAAAGTGTAACAAATACTCTAGCACTTTACCGGAAATATAAATAAGTGCCAACGTTACAGCCATTTTTTAAGCACGTCTTTGTTTCGTCTTCATTTCTCCTTAAACATTATGCAGGCTTAGATTTTTCTTTGTCGTAAAGCTCGAGGTGTGATTAATTTATATTTAAAGTTTTTTCATTTCAATTATTCATTTTATTATATACAGATATCTATTAAAGATTAAAGACAGCTGTGATCTGCGGTTACATCCGTAAAAAAATTTAAAAAAATTTAATTATTTTCTAGCCGTTTATTTTTCTAAAATAAAACATACTATGTAATCCAGATGATAACCTATCTCTGTACCAAGCTTCATCAAATCCCGTTCATTCGTTCTTGCGTGAAAGACGAAGAAAGATCCAAGCTAATTTTCTCACTTATAATATTAGTAGGACATATGCTTAATGCCTTTTTTCGATTCAGGGTAAATTCCTTTGGCCTGGTTTCGGAGAAAACTCCCGAGTTCTGGACTGGGTTCTGCGCCGCTGTGACGGTGAACCTTGCTACACAGAAACCGCCCTGGGTAATGTGCCAAAGGATGGTGCTCTCAACACTGACCACCTAGGCCCCATTGATATGAAGTCATTATTCAGTATTCCAAAGGACTTTTGGATGCAAGAGGTAAGGACATTTAAATTATGATGACAACTTTTTTAAGTATTATCAGATTTGAGCGTGACAAATCCATTCATATTTCGCTTTTAAATATAATCAGAAATAAAACTTGACTTGACAAATATTTCGCGGCTAAATCCCGCGAAATTTTTAGTGTCAAAGTGACAGATGCCAAGTTGAACGCCGGCTCTGAGATGAGCTTGCGTTTTCTTTGAACAGGACGCGTTTTGTGACGTGTAATTTAGATGAGTTAAGAAAAAATTACATATTACATTATATTTCTTTTGCAGGCCGACGCGATCGAAAAGTATTTCAAGGCAGAGGTAGGCGAAGATTTGCCGAAAGAAATGTGGGATGAGCTTAACAAGCTCAGGAAGAACATTAAGTTATATTAGACGTAGTATTCGAATACCAAAGATGCATGACATACGATTTTATTCCAGTTTCCATCAACATTCCTAGTTGACGTTTGATTTGTAAGATGTAGAAGTTAAGAAAGCTGATCGTATAAAAAAACCTAGCGAAGAGAATCATAATTCCCAATGTATAATACTGAATGATAATTGCGCCACGATGGCTGTGTTATATTAAGTAATAATGTGTATATAAATGTAAATTAAAATTAAACAACTTTTTATTGCTAAGTAATTTAATAAACTAAAATATAAACAATTACTGTTATTTTTATTTTGACGTTTACGTTACGTTTACGTTATTAACTTGACATTTTCATTTCATATGCTTCGCCGAGAAAACTCTGACGCCATCTTGAGTTGAAGCACGCGCATATTTTGTGAGAAGAGCATTTACATTCAGCTTTTCTGTGGCGTAGCATCTGAAATATGATCAATATAATATATTATATATCTTCACGCCTTCCCACAACGGTCACCGAAGGGGTAGGCGGTACTAGTTAGTAGTAGGTAGTAGTAGGTAGAGGTGTACAGGTAGTACCCACACACCCACTTGACTTTCCACAAGATAAATTGTAGGTGCCTACGTGACAGATGGAATATGAACAATATATTAACATCAAGAAAACCTAGCCTTGATTCCTTACTATTGTAGAGCCGTGGTGGCAGAGTGGTTTGAGTAATCGCTTGCGAAATCAAGATTGCAAGAAACCCGCAACGCTATCACCAATAAGTGTGATATATCACACCGAGAGCTTTGCGGTTAAGGTAAACATCTAACATCGTGAGGAAACCTAAATTTGAGATGAAATGAATAGTCATCAAGACAAATGTATAGTCATACTCGGATCGCTATATATGTCGTGGGCCGATCGTCGAATTGGCCGGATCATGATGTGCCTGGGCATTTCATGAAACGCCGGTACATAGTGATCTGGCCATCTTAAACCAGCCATATCGTTCAATGCTTAACGTTTGACGATTTGGCCAGGGACATCGGGCCATATCGTATCGTGTAGGGTGTTCAAGGGTTTAGCGATATATGTCGTGGGCCGATCGTCGAATTGGCAGGATCATGATGTGCCTGGGCATTTCATGAAACGCCGGTACATAGTGATCTGGCCATCTTAAACCAGCCATATCGTTCAATGCTTAACGTTTGACGATTTGGCCAGGGACATCTGGCCATATCGTATCGTGTAGGGTGTTCAAGGGTTTAGCGAATATAAATTTGATATTAAAATGTTTATGTTATTTAACAGTATATTAAGAAATCCTTGTCAGAACTTCATATTTGGAATAGAGTCCGAAGAGTCCGCTACATAGACAATATACCTACTTCTCTTGATTAGTTCAATAATCTTAAAATAAAATTGGAACCTGAACTTACAAACGTTAGATTAGAGAACAGCAAAAATTGTTAAGTTAGGTTAGGTTATATGTGTGTGGGTATTACCTATACACCTCTGCCTACCCCTTCGGAGACCCTTGTGGGAAGGCGTGAGGATATATTATATATATTTTTCTTAAAATGATAACTTTTGATTAATTTTCACTGTAATTTTCAACACAATATTAATTTGTTTCTGACGTCGCCATCTTTTAACCGTCTTAACAATGCGATGCGCGCGAATACAGCGCCACCATCGTCGCGTAATGTTACTACTTTTACGATCGGCCCAGTGTTTAGCTGGGAATATCGACAAATACGTTGTTTTCTTCGATCCGCCCGACTTTTAACTGGGCACATCAAGATATAGGCGACCAATTTACGATGTGCCTGGGCATTTCATGATCTGGCCAAGTAAACGATTGGCCGACGACATATATAAATATATACTTACTCGATGTATGGAGATATTTGATCAACTGTCCATTTAGACTTCGTTTGAAAGAGTATTTTAAATCTTTCGTTAATATCCTCCGGTAGATCACTCTCCGAAAATCCCCAAACAACTTGCGGTATGCTCGTCTTGTCTATCAAAGCTATGCCAGAAAGTTGAGATTCCTGGAAGCAAGCTAGAATTTAGTATATTGACGATGACGACGATCCTCGGATATATACTCACGCCTTTCCCATAAGGGTCCCGAAGAGGTAGACAGAGGTGTATAGGTAATACCCACACACCCACTTTCCGCCAGATATGTTTATATATTTTTAGGTGCTAACCTGACAGATGGCGAATCCATCGCAGTTACTCAAGCACGACTACATACATACGACTTTGAATTTCTTCTCATACATATACATACAGGTTTCATCTCGATGTTTTTCTTTACTGTAAAGCTCGTGGTGTCTCGTGGCTCATTGGTACAGTCGGGATTTGATCCTGCAATATTAACTGTGACTACTATAAATATCCGGCCACGGCTTTTAATTAGGATTTATGAACAGTAAAAAAACCAAAAAGAATATTACATCTGTTATCATTCCTTCTGGCACCGAATCTCTCCAAGCTTGTAGAAATTCTAATAAATTGAATTTCCCAGCACTTTTCAGTAGCACTGTGGCCAGAAACCGGCAAACTTTGTCTTCTTTGTACTCATAATACTGCACATCTTCTTCTACATCTGATTCCCTGGTATAAAATCTGAACATCGCTTCTAATATTGGCTGTGGCACTAATTCCTTCAAACTCTCTAAGGTTATCTCTTTAGAAATCCGATTCAAAGGCCAAGAATTCTCCTCAATGAGGTCTAACATGTAGGACAATACTCTAAATTCGTAATCGAATTCGAGTAATCGATAATAGCCATCTATTTGTATCGTTTGTATTTTATCCAGTTCAATGGCTAGTTCCACCCGCGATGCTTGAACTTTGTCAAAAATCGCATTATAATCGAGTAGTTTTGTTTTATCGACTGCATATTCCAGTTCCATACCTTGAAACCTTGTGGGCTCTAAAAGTTTGAGAAGCTTGTTCAACCTTGGCTTGCACGGTTTCACTTCGTAGTAAGTGAAAAACGTATTAGTTACAGTTCTGTGTAACAACTTTCTGGGACTCAAATTCCCTTCGTCTGATTCCGTAGATTTATTTAGACTTGTATTTGATTTATCTAACGATGTGTCCGAATCGTTAATTGAAGTGTTTTGTATGGTGTCATCGAGGCCAGTTTGAGCAGCGAATAGTAACTCTGGGACTAATAGAAGACTATTTGAAGTTTCTGCTTCCTTTACATCGTAAGTTTTGTCAGTTGTGCATAAGACGACATTTTCTTCTGGATCACCTGGGTCGAAATTAATAATCATCTGTAATCGTGCATTTAGACCCGAAAACTCTTGGTTCTCAACTTAGTACAGTCGGAATTCGAACATGCAAGCATTGTTTTGTCTGGAAATATTCGGCCATCGCGAAAAGCGACTTGTGTTATACAAAGATAATAACATAAGTTGCCTATCTCATTGTTAATATAACACTATCTCTCCGAGATCCGTCTCCATCATATATTAGATGCCAACGAGAGAGATGGCAAGTGTCTGTAGCTCAGGTGCGACTTTGCAAAGGCTTTTTTTTTGTATACAAAATTGGAATAAATATTTTTATATATAACAATAATGCAGTTTATTTCTTACCTTTAAATAACAACTCGTTCCCCGCTTCAATTTCCTTTAAAAGGTTATCATCCAATAACATGAGTCTCAAATTTTGATTTTGCTGGCTTGGTTCATGGAAACTTAAGACTTGTGTGATTTCCGTCAACTCAGATTCATGCAGTTTAGCTATTTTAATAATTTTACGAACTTCTTCTGGTGTTATTGATTCCCTAAAACAAATAAAAAAATAACTTAAATAATAATAACTTATTATTGCCATACGTTTATTAACCTCCTTCTTTCTTCTCCATCTTGGCCTATAGCTGTCCTCAAAAAATGGACTATCTAATGCGAAAACAGTTTTCAAATTTGTGCTTCCTGCGCTTAGCGATTAGCAAGTTCAAACAAACTTTTCCTGCTTATAATATTAGCATAGATCACAAAAAATATATAACAATTAGTATGATCTGGCAACGATCCTGTCCATACAGTTGTCTATGGAGGAAGTTGACATTGACAGTTGAGTTTTATCTTCAAGTTCGATTTCTGTAAATTCGCTACGTGATTTTCGCATCACGCTTTTAGTTTTTAGAATTAGATATCTAGTGTTAAATAAACGAAAATGTCTCTGTTTGGTGATATATTGCCTCTAAATAAGAATGAGGAGAAGACCAGCCAAGCAGGGAACCTATCCCCGTACCTCAACTTCGATCCCAATTACATCCCTAAAATGCAACCAGAGTTCCTGTACCCTGATGATAGTCACATGGCATCGACAGCCAGACGATCAAACGTAGCTCTGCCCATCATCGGAATGTCCTTCATGAGCGGCTCAGGTTTGTTTTACCATGACGAAATCCTAACCTCAAACTTTACATAACATTATTGTTATTGAACAAAACAGACACATTTCGAAGTCTATACATAAGAAAACCATGTTTTTTTTATAAATGATACAGTACGCAAACTCGCCCATTACATGTAGTCATGCCTGCAAAAGTTTGAGATGATAATGTAGATGGTAGACATTCATATTAGTTTGGAATTTTAACAGTACCATTATTTTTAATAAAAATTAATAAACAGCCCGGTGTTTTAGCAACGTATTTGACCAAATCTAGACTAACATTAACAACTTATAAGACATTTTGATACTACCCCATGTCCCAGATGATATATTAAGTAGATACATACCACTATAACAATTAATCATATATAATGCTGACAATGCAACTTGTTTTTCAGCACTGCCTCCTAAACTTGAGCTACATAGAGTTAGTACCATAATATTGCAACCTAGCACAGGTTGCAATATTATGGTACTAAATAATTAACAAATTATTATTATACTTAATGTGTTAAACAACCATTTTATTTTGTCAAAATAAAATAAAATTCTTTGAAAATGAACTGTTAAAGTAAGTTACTTAAGTGTAATATTATTGTTTTACTATAGTATTCTTATAATACTATTGTGATACCCTACTCTCCCTGCCTACCCCATGAGGAATGTCATTATAATGATGACATTTATTATGTAAAAAAAACTTTTGTTTAATTAAATAAATTATTTTATCAGTTTGGTACTAATATACCTCTGGTGGAAAGTGGGTGTGTGGGTATTACCTAAACACCTCTGCCTACCCCTTCGGGGACCCTTGTGGGAAGGCATGGGTATATATTATAAGGAGGATAAGGTCTTACTTAAACCTTAGAAGAATTAAAATATAGATATGCAATCTCTTATACTGATTTCAGTGAATACTCATTAACTAGTACTATATTGCTTATCTTCAGGCCTGGGAGGTGTAACGGGACTGTACAAGGGCCTCAGGGCCACCACACTTGCTGGACAGACAGGGAAAGTGAGAAGAACCCAAGTGGTCAACTACATTATGAAACATGGTAAGTAAGTAGTAAATAAAAAAAAAACCGTGGTGGCCGAGTGGTTTGAGCAGTTGCCTGCGACGCAAAGGTCGTAAGTTCGAATACGGACTGTACCAATGAGTTTTTCTGAACTTAAGTACACTGATTAGTCACACCACGAGCTTAACAGTGAAGGAAAACATCGAGAGGAAACCTGCATACGTCTGAGAAGAAATTCAAAGGCGTATGTATAGTCGTGCTGGAGTAACGGCGATGGACTCACCATCTGTCACGTTGGCACCTAATATACCTCTGGTGGAAAGGGGGTGTGTGGGTATTACCTATACACCTCTGCCTACCCCTTCGGGGACCCTTGTGGGAAGGCGTGAGGATATATTATATTATATTATTATAAGTAGTAAATGTTTTATTGGTTGCTAACAACCTTATGGCCAATCCAATGGTAAGCATTTGCCTATACATAATTGTAACTTGTAGCGGGAATATCACTTGTATGCTGTCCTTAGTAATAGTAAATAATAATAATAAAATTTATTTCACCAAACAGTTACACAAAATAATTATTATGCTAAGATTAGTAGTATTAGTGCTAGTCAGTTTCCAAATGGAATGAGAAAGCATTTGCAACTGTTGACATTGCTAGGCTGCAGAACAGCCTGCGTTAGAGAACAAACTATTTAGTAGGGATTACATTTAAAAAAGTAATGTTCTCTGAATAATTGTGTCTATGTAATAAGATGTATTAATGATTTAAGTTTACCTAATTCTGATCTATGAATTGAAAAACCTAATTATATCTTTATCGAAATATTACCTGATGAAGCGAAAGAGGTCTGTAGGTCTACAGAGAACTGGTGCATTACTCTGTCTGCCAACCACGTGAGAGACTCAGTGTGATATGTATGTTTGTTTGTATGTGTGAATACTTAAAAGCACATGCGTTAAATTCCAGGTACAACAACAGGCTGCACGCTAGGCATCATAGCGTCATTTTATTCGTGCATCGCTCTCGGCGTCACTTGGTTGCGCGACAAGGAGGATACTGGCAACACCTTTATCGCCGCCGCGACAACTGGCGCCATCTACAAAAGCACGTCCGGACTACGCGCCGTTGGGCTCGGCGCCGCCGTAGGCCTCACATTAGCCGGAGTATACACCCTAGTAACGGACAACGACAATATATGGAGCAAAGCCAAATACAACAGATTGTGATCTAATTACCGCCTTTAGGATATGTAAATAATTTATAGACTGTTATTTTTAGTTGTTTTGCATTATGCTGTTGAATTAGTCAATGTGCGGACCTGTTTCCCCGTGTCTGCACTTTGATAGCACTGCCACACGATCGTTACCCAGTATCGGCGCAGGAGTATGCATAAGCGTTAATAAAACAAGTTATTTGAAAATGTTTATGTTTATTTCATTTTCATATGAGGCGTCTTGCAAATCAACTAACATGGTGGGTTTTCGTTTGCCGCACAGATGTATTTGTGTGGGGTAATTACTACATAAGCCATATTTAAACTCAAGACTATTATGAATGCATGAATAGGTCCAGAAATCTAGCTTGTTCAATTGATCTTTATTTTAAGATTATTTATGTACATATTTTATTAACAAAAGTTTAAAAGTGACAAATTGTCATAACCTGCAGACACATGCAGAAGTTACTCAATAGAATTTATTCAATTATATACCTGTGTATTAACCTCGACTGAATTGATCTAGTCCATCCTGTATAACAGCAGCGTAAAAAGTGGCTAAATTAAACATAATGAGCATAAAAAACACTTGCCTACCTATATTACTTATCGCTAAGCCCCATTGGAGGGGTCTGTCTTGTGGTGGCAGCAAAGAAATTAATTTCACTAACGCCTAGACTTAGACCCAATGCATGTAGGCGATATACTAGGTCTGCGTGTTCGAACCCGCGACCTCTCAGCTCGGCCGCGACCAACTAGTTTCCGCAGCTACGTCATTACCAAATTAAAGATATCGTAACGAGAACGCTATCAGAAAAAGATTTTGTCTAGAGCCTCTGAGACCTTTCGTGCTATTTTATTATCAATGTTCAAGAGTGCGAAAGAAACATACAGAAAGAGACAAACCTCCTGAAGCACAGATTATAAATATAGGAAACAACGTCCCCTTGTGGGTTAGACTTTTAGTGGGCCGGAGATCGGGGGCGAAAATTAAGGGGCATTGAAATGGCGCATACTATTAATACAAAGAATAGCTCAATGGGATTTTTAACTGGATTGAAAATATATATTATATTCCACAAAAAAATATGTACCAATAAGTATGTATGCATATACCAATGAAATAAATACTTCACGCAGGGCACATCAATTAGAAACATAAATAAAAACAAAAAACCGTTTAAAGAATTATGTGTTTTAATTTCTCCCATTGAAACACATAAGAAAGAGAAATAAGCGTCTATCCCTTTCGCACTCCTGTTTAACGTTGGCAATACATGTGCTGATTACGTCTACATATCCTCACAATATAGGCTCTATCTAAGTATATATGTAATAGTTTTGTTCTTAGTAAGTGGTAGCAATTAATGTATAAAATACAATATTATTTGCAGTCAAACCGAGCAATCGGGTTTGCGGACACGTACTGTTAAGATTTTTAACACACCTGACAAATGGGAAACCATATACTTAATTATCATTATCATTACACAAATATTGAAACAATATTTTAATTAACGACTACATATATTAACATCAAATAATTGCACAATTTATTTCAATGCCAATTCATACATTTTGGCACAAAATTACATGCCTATAAAAATGTGTCATCCAAGTCCTTTATATTATAATTCTTATAAGTTGCCAAGTTCGATCTAAAGTAACGAATACTTAAAAATTACTACTGTACAAATTTAACTCTACTAAATGAAACTCTACTAACTTTGAATGATAAGCCATATGTCTCATTGAAATTATAAGAACAGATATACAAAACAAAGATATAAAGATCAATTTATATGATGCCTAATTCCCAGTCAATATGTTTATAGTAGGTACGTAACAGCTGATAGTAGGTTCACGGCAAATGTAATGCCGACGGCCGGCACGATAACGATATTATCTGAAATTATGTGCTTATGGTATCTACACCGCTGTAGTGTATACGGTAGGACAACATTAACTGTACGTTACATGCCGATATCATGCAGTTGGATGGATTTGGAAAAAGAATGAAATTAGAGAGTTATTTCCATGCTTTTTAGGGGGCGTCTATTAATTACGTGCAATTTTCTAGGGGGGGGAATCAAGCAAAATCTTTCCAAATCTCACTTTGGGGGGATGGGGGGCACGTAATTTACTTAGAGTGACAGATGGCGAGATTCACCAGTCCAGGCCAGGGAGCTGACAACGATGAATGCCGACTCCGCAGTGTTCCTAACTATGCTTTCTTAGCAAGTATGCTTAGTACTTTAGAACTGCCTGGTTGGAGGACTGTGGTTCTCGCCATTGTTACAGTAATAAAAAAAGTTCCCAGAACTCATGCTACAAGATAACTGTTAGAAAATTACTGTCTATCGCAGTCTCACAAACGAATGCAGGTTTACAATACATCAAGGTTTCCAGTATTACACTTGTTATATTGAGACACGCTTACAAACAAATAATTAGATTTTTACTTGGACTTTTTTAACATTACTATCTGTATCTAACACTGGATAAATCTCACGATTTTATAATTTCATTCGAAATTTAAAAATGACAGTAGAATTTGAATTGAAAATTTAACGGTTATTAGATTTATGTCAAATTTCCCCCCTATTTTTCAATAGAAATCAACCGCCATGGATTTCAAGCTAAATTAAAAAATATTTTTATATTTTTTATACTGACGGTGAATAGTTTGCTTTTCAATTTAATCTAGTATTTATGAGTAAATTGAATAGTGGACTTACAATTAATTGGATTTAATTACTAGAACGTACATACTTAGACACACTATCATAGCAAGTTTACTTACAAACAGGTACTAATTAAGACGGTAGTGGACATTCATATTTAAGCTTACGTACAATTAATTAATATCGATTTCGGATCCACCTATCTAATCTTCCTAATTTCTCGCCAGCACCAGCAAGTACTTAGAATAATTATAAATTAGGGATGAAGTGTATGTTAATGAGTATTAGTCCTTTAAACTGAATTTGCTGGGATATCATAAAACATGGGTTGAAAAAAAATACAGTGGTACATATAACATTTTTTAAGTCGGTTAAAATATAGCTTGGACTCTCCACTTCGCGATTGTTTTCTCGTATATCATCTCACATTTTAATAAGCATAACTCGGCTCCAACAATTTTGGTTGCCGAACTAAGCAAGTAGTGTTATTGTTAAACTTAACTTAATTATTGTGTAAATCCTTGAAAACAAACATCGTCACAGGGCACATCTATATTAAGGAGTAAATATTGACTATAGTAGAAAACACATTCCTCCACTAAGTTTTTAAATGAGCAAACGGTTATGTTGGTTCTGAGATGATAGATCTATTAGTTGCGTATTTTATTAACCCATCAATTTATTTATGCGTTATCAAAAACCCTACACTATAAAAAATCATTTAACTATACATACATACATATCGTATTATGAGTTAAACCGCACCCCGGCTTATAGAGCTCGGTGGGAAGAGTCCTCGCTACCCATCGAAGAAATTAACCATGCAACGTTGACGTAATTACAAATTAACCTCGTTGAATGAATCAAGGAAAACCTAATTTGATAATTAGGCATTTTAATCGACGAAAAGCATGAATAAAATAAACTACAATGTAGTTTGAGTTAGTTATGAGGTATATAAATACCAGCGTTGCCAGTTTTATTTTTTGCCAAGTCGGGATTAAGGAACTTTTTGAGTGAAAACAGCGGGATTCTTTCGTCGAATGCGGGACATAGTAAAAAAAACGTATATAATCCGAAGTTTTGGCGTTCCAAACAATAGCATGTACAGTGAGTGCTACAAATTGCCATTTCCTCAGCACACTGCGTGCATGGTGGAGTTATCTCCGAAAAGCGGGACGTCTGGCAACGCTGTTAAATACCTACGTACTTATGAAAAAAATAGCGTGCCAATATTTTGTGGCCGAATGCGCGATTCAGTCACTATGTATGTACGACTTAAACATCACATTACATTATGTAAACATACCGTGTTCTGGCGAATAAATTAAGGTCAATAATATAAGCTGAATTTAGTTCCTTTACATACCGCTTAGAACGCTAAACTTCCTTCTAGCCGGATTTTGCGTAGGGTGTAGAAAAGTTAATGTTATTTAAGTAAAGTATTTAGGGCGATATAATGAAACAGCTATAGTTAAGTTAACATAACAATAGCTTTGCGGCACTTACAACTTTCTACCTTCCAAGGTCGCACGTACAACCGACATTTACATCTACATACTTATATGTATTTAGTACACGTGTTTTTTGTTGGGTAGATACTATTATCTATTATTTTATATTCGGTACTGGCATTATACTCATAACTATGCCAAACGCAATTGGCCAATCATACAAACAGCGTCTGTAACTATAAAAATATATGAATGTAAATATTTGTCTTTATTGTTGATATATGGAATATAGCTCGCAAGTTTTCTAACTCACGCAAGCAATACAATAGTTGTATTCGAGCTGTATTTTGCAGGCGTCGCTGCATCCTCTCAGTCTCGAGGCGCAGCAGTTCTTGTGTCACGTGGCCGCATTGAGGATCGACTTCATATCTTCCGGCAGCACACAATTTAAATCATCCAACCGCCGCGCTAGCAATGTCCTCGTATTATCAGCTACGGGTGGGTTACTTTTCAACACCTCCCGCAGCTTGAGTACCATATCTACAATCTCCACTTCTTTCTTTCCAATGGACCACTTCTTCAAATCACTCTCAGCTAAAGCTTCAAGCTGCAACGCATGCAGCTTACTCGTCAAGTTGCTGTGCCTCTCATGGAACCAAGCACCAAAATTTGGTGTTTTAAAGAAGTTCCGATACAAGCCTATCCAGTCTCCTTTGATACCAGTTGTCAGTTGCGGGCCTGACAGTTGCAAAGTTGCAAAGAAATCCTCTGGATTAAACGGGTTGGGGATTGGAGGTGCCCTGAACGGACTTATGTTCTTTTGCAATGGCATTAATGAAGCCATGTATCTTTCTAATGGTATCATAAAGCTCTGTGTCAGTTCCAACAGATGTCGTTTCACCATTGCAGTCTGCACTTCTGACGGACGATCAGTTCTAATCCCATTGTGCAGTTTCTTGATTATATTTTTATCTTTTTCTAAGAATGGTTTGTACTGAGTATACACCCCTGGTGCAGTGTCTAAAAGCTTAAGATTACCAACTTTCCTTAACTTAGTTTTTATTGATGATGAATCACCAAGCTTGATTGTATGAGGCCAGTGTTGCAATGTCTTTGTAAAGAATGGATTAGTCACACCTAATATAACACAAGGTGGATTGAACTGTTTCCTAGTGAACTCTTTGAATTCACTGTCATGTATTGTGAAATATGGCCTATATTCTGCTGAATAAGGAAGAGGTTGGATTAAGTATGTTAACGCTTGCACCAGTGCCGAGCATTCAGTTGGTGAACTGGCCATTACCACAATAGGTTGGGCAGTCAAAACTAACTCCCATAGGAGATGTAAGTGTGATATTAAGCTTGATAATGCATCAAAAACATTAATATCTTGTAATGAAGCCAGTATATGAGGTATGTTTTCTGAATGTGTTAATTTGGCAATATCTGACCGCATAATCTTCCCAGTTTGCTGATTTGGTATGTATGATTGGAATACAGTCCCCAGTACTGGTAACAGCACATTCTGTCCAGCATTCAGTTTCGGCCATCTATTGACATCATGACATGCAGCTTCTAAGCTGCTGGCACCTTCTTCAAAATGCTTAGGAGCTACCAGTTGAGTGACTTTGTAGAACAGATTAATGAAGGGTAATCTGGTGAGTAAAATTATGCTTTTCTGGAAATAACCACGAGGTAGGGAGGGGTCTTTGACCTGTCGAAAATAAACGAAGCCCCAGTAATGAGTTGAATCGGCTCGTAAGTTTGGTACACTGTCTTCGTTGTATGACAACTGCTGAGCAGTGAGCGGTGTCCGCGACCTCAGTCTTACATGAAACTGTGTATCACCCATACACCCTGAATTTGAATCGGGGAACGCCAAATAGCAAATATTACATTTCTCCTGGTCGGTAAGCGTTACTCCAGGCGGGTAAACACTCTCCATTGCCTGCCCAAGTTCAAGGTCGAACGTAACAACGCAAATGCAATGTAGCCAGTCCGAGAACCTGCTCCACTTTGCTTGGAATTCCATTTCGTCCGTCAGAATGTCGCTATCCCCGTAGTTTTGCAATGCACAAGCCATGGTTGGACCGATTTATTGAAAACACATATTAAATATCAAAACTCACACTATACTCTTCTTAATGCACTATATTCACACTATGTTATCATTTTTTGTTATTTTAAGAACACATTACAAGTACTTTTTGTTAATAAAATTATAAAAACAACGGAATGTACGCAAGAGCTCTTCGCAACAGCTGTTTCGCGTCAACATGGCTGCGCGCGCCAAAATAGAAGTTGGTTATTTATAAGTTACATGGAGTTAATTCGGCATGCATGTTTAGAACTGTATGAATATATACTTACCCTAAATCCATACTTGATTAGTTTTTAAGTATTTTTTGTGGATTTCACACAATGATTTTCAAATTTTCTTCATAAACACAAAAACAATACAGTTCTCCTCCTACGGTTATTAAAACGTTTCGTTATACGCAATCGCCAAATCTAAAAATGCATAACACAACTCTTTATGGGATATAAATAAAGTACCTTTAATTTTAAATTAAAGCCATTTTTCTTAGTCTAGTGTTTTTTATATCAAGTTCTACTATTACATAAATATACTTATATATCTATCTAGTTAATTATTCATTTTTATCATAATATACACATAATATCATCACGCCGAGTCCCTAACGGGCAGGTAGGCAGAGAGAGAAAAGAATAGAGCGCCAGTTCTCTCTACTCTTTCGCTTCGTCCGCATTCATCTTCATCTCTTCAAACATGCTCGCCGGTTTCGAGTACCGGTGTCCGATTGAATTTGATCTAGGTAGTTGCTGGAACGTGGTCTTCCTTTGCCTCGTCTTGCACACACTTTCGCTTTGTTTAACTGCTTGTCAATCTTTCTTCACTCACCCTTTCTATATTTCCAAACTAACGTAACATGCCTTTCTTCATCTTTACAATCACAACCTTGTTCACGCCAGTTGTTTTGCGAATTTCTTTATTGCGGATTCGATCTTAGATCGTTACTTTGCACATTTTTCGAAGAGATCGCATCTCAACTGCATTTAACCTATTTTCACACTTTCTCTGACATACTCACGGTTCACTGCCATACAATAAAGTAGGCACCAATATCGCGTAGTGGACAGCAAATCGAGCATTCTTGCTCAGACTTTTACTGCCCATCAACGCCGACAGCCTTCTTTCAATATCTTTTTCATACTTTCCATCTCGTGTGAACGTGCTTCCTAGATATACAAATTCATTCACTTGCTCCAAAATTTGCCCATTTACCTATATAACACACTCAGTCACATGTTCTCATCTCTTTTGAATACCAGAACTTTAGTCTTGCCAGCGCTTAGGCACAGCCGCATCTTTTCACATTCTTCTTTCATTACGGTAACTAGTGTCAGCAATTCGCCTTCTGATGACGCTAATAAAACTGTGTCATCGACGTATAAAAGGCAGTTGACCACTGAGTTTCCTATTATTCGGCAAACCCATTCCATGGGAATAAAACGTTGACCTCAAAATCCCCTTTATAAAACAGTTTATGAAAAAACTGTCTAAATGTCACGACGATTCTGATTCCGATTAAAATCATCCAAACCCCCTCGTCGTTTAGAAAATAAGGCGTCCAAGACATGCCGTCATCGAACCGATTGACAACATAACGGTCCTCCAGGATGCCCGACGAAAACACATTAACACTACACATAACCGACCACTGTTCCGTCATAGTATAAAGAGAGGGAGTCTTTCTTTATGCTATGGTTCCGTCCTCGCCGGCGAGCCTCGACGCGAATAAGCCGTAATGTTCCCCCCCGACCCCCGCTGCAAACGCCGGCCCTAGCCGAGCCAGACGCGCAAATCCCACCCCAAATATTATTTAAATAAAATTGCCACTCCAGCCCAGCTCCCTTCTCCTCCCTCTCCTCCTCCTCGCGATCCAGCAACGCCCTAAGCCGAAGCCCGTACCCCACAGAGGGTGCCCTTAGCTGTGTTGCTTAGTACTAAGATTTTTAGTTTCCCAGTTTCATACCACATCCCTTCGGTTTTAATTTCATCATCATATAATCATCGGGGCTTAAAGTTAGGTAATGATTTTAATACAATTGCGCATCTCTGGCGGAAAGTGAGTGTGTGGTTCTATTTCAGCTTATAGTTGCCTGCTTACCTGTCACCTCTTTTTATTCATAATTAAAAGTACAAAAATGTAGGCCCAAAATTACTCTTGGCATTGCTATATTTATTTGTTTACATGGAATACAAGTAGCCACGCCCCATGCTATAAATTTCCCTCAATATTACATATACAGTACATGTATAATTATATATAGGTATATATTATATTACAAAGTTACTTCACATTACTATTTAAAGAACTAAATAGTAACAAGGATTACACACATAAATAATAATAATTACCAGCCGATACAGATCTCTTTAATTTGAACACTTGAATTAACTAATGTAATGTCACTGATCCTAAAAATCTAGTCTAGCCTTTAAACAGCTTCAATTCGTATGGAAGGAAATCTTTCCAGAATTTATAGAGTTTGGTTTTCATTGAGTTTGGTTTAACATTAATTGCTTCGAATCCCGCTGAGGGCAGATATTTGTGTGATGAACACGAGTATTTGTACCTTAGTCTTGGATGTCCTATGTATTTATCTATATAAGTAAATATATCGTTGTCTAGTTACCATAACTCAAGCTTTGCTTAATTTGGGACTAGGTCAATTTGTGTGGAATTGTCTTAATTGTAATGTATTTATTTATTAAGTTTTTAACGCGTAAAATTAGTGTTGGTTCTAGAAACTTTATTTTGTAATTAAATTATTTCAAATATTGCAATATAAAATTATCAGTCACGTATATTTGTGGTCATATGATGCGTTATAATATCATATGATGCGATCTATATATCGAAAAAATATTGCTGGTGATCACAAAACTAATTAAAAAAAAGAAACTGCCATGTTGCATAGTATAAACAGTAAAATTTTCGGTTTGAATTCAATCATCCTCAACCAATAGGTACTAATTGCATTACGTTGAAAACTAATTGCCTAATTGTATACTCCTCAGTGGCATTACACCTCCGCCTGGCCCTAGTGACCTTTACAGAATAAATGACGATACACAAGCATGTATCATAAACAACAATGACAAATATATAGGATCCATACCTATATATTGGTCAATTATTTTCTTTGGAACATGCTTGTGTATGTGGCCTATTACCGTTAATACATAATAATAATAATGAGTAGGTAGGTAAATAAATCAATAATCTGCCTATATTAATGTTATTTAATTAAACAATAATTTGAATACAAATTTGACAGCCTTGAAAAAAAAAATTTTATCATTTTTAAACGAAAATAAAATTGTTATATTTAAACGCGATAAAAATAATAGCTTCCATCAATGTATATACATATAATACTATCGCTAGTACTTATGGAATCAGGTGTTTGTATTGCCATAGGAAAAATCTGTATAAAATAATAATTACTAGCTATATACTAAATTCATCACAAATCAATCGCACCATAACCAACTAACCATGGGCATTCCTCAGAGTTATTGTTCTGAGGGGCATTCTTAACTGACAGACAATTGAACAAGAATACTTTTTAACATCCTCGCATAAGCAAAGCCATCAGAATTAAGTAGCAATTAGTTCAGTAGATCGTTAAGCTCATTCAAGCCCTCGTTCATTCTTTTAAATTATTCATTTGGTTACAAAACATTCATTCAATATCTAGAATAATGAGTGTAAAGATTATTGTCGATTACGAACGTTTAATTTTGACGTTCTAAATAAAACAAAGTACTCTTAATTGTCATAAATGTAACAAACAACTCAGTAAAGAATGCCCACGGTCCCAAAAACATTCAATTAAATTCACTACTTATCGAAAAACATGAAATTTTAATTGATAAATAGTTAAATACATGAACACAGCATACTCTGTGCATAATTCCATAATATTGTGAATAAGAATTTCGATTAAAAGCGTACGTCTTACATGGATACATTAAAAGTAAAGTCTATGAGAAGATGCTTGAATATCCAAAAGCATTGCACAAACAAGGAGATGCGATTTTATTCTTTGACAAGGTGACCTGGCAATAATTTATAAAAAAAAGATCGCTCTATGGAGTTGCCCGACAAACAATATTTAAGTACATTGATATTATATAAGAGTACTCGAATCCGACGAACATGTATGAAGAGTCTGATGAATGTGGACGAAGCGAAAGAGGTATGTAAGTCTAGAGAGAACTGGCGCTCTATACTCTCTGCCTACCCCGTTAGGGCGTGATGATATGTATATGTATGTATGATATTACAAGATTTCTCCTCTTTTTGAGTACAAACGTACAGTTTGCTATGGAAATGACGATGTTCGGAAATAAATATGATGCTCAGAAATTTGAATAACGACTTGAAATTTGATTTATTGCATTGTGGAGGTCCAGGCATAGACTAGAAAGCATGCTACCACAGTGAGCTCAGGTGTCTTATACATATGGGATTTTTTACTTGCACATGATATTGGGTATTTGCTTTATAGTACTATTAATACCTTTGTTCAACCAGTCACAATACTCATCTCATAGCTTCAAGACATGACTTAAGAAAGTCCATGTTTAAAATAACGACTTCTTGTGTGATATGATGTTTAGAGTTACCAAAATACATTTGGCTATTGCAAAATATGGTTTAAGGTAACAACTTTAAAGTATATTTTGCAATCGAGGTATTATATGTAAGCACACTTTCAAATCAGTAACAAAATAATATTTCTCTTGAACTATCAAGCAAACCATTAATCAAAGATGTATGATTGATTCTTCTTCATTGATCGCGAACCTTACCATGGCGTGCTATCGGAGCTATGATAAAACTCAAGAGTACTCCAGCATGTATGAAGAGACTGATGAGTGTGGATGAGAAATGATGAAAATTTTAATAGCACAAAGATGGCGAAAAGGCATGCCGCCTATGGACGCTTGCAACTCTGCTCGTCGCTCTACTCTCTAATCTTACGCCGGAGGGACTCGGCATGATAACATCTTATTTGTATATGACCAATATAAATCGGTCCATTCCACACTCTTGAATTATACCAATAGCACGTTATGGCATGGCTTCGACAAAGCCTAATGGCACTATCTACACTCATTGCATCCGATCACGTTACGCAAACCGCATCATGTTAACAGCCAATGTAGACAGAAACGCTCGACAATCAATTAAAATACCTATTAAGTGCGTATACTTATTGCCAAGTCGTGTTGCTAGCAACGTTCGCGTTGGGTTGCGCGAGCGCATTGGGAAACGGTTGTCCTAAACTCAGCGAACCGAACTGCTGGTTCAGCGGAGGCTGCGCCGGCTGACCGAACAGATTACTCTGAGGGAACTGCTGCAGCGGCTGCTGTGGTGCTGGGAACTGCTGCTGGAACTGTCCCATTGGTTGGAATTGGTTGAACTGCTGCATACCATTTTGTTGCATGTTGCTGTAACTAGGTTGCTGAAAGCCAAACTGGCCTGGAAAGTTCGCCGGCTGGGTTGAATTGAATTGGCTTAAATTGGAAGGGGTTTGACTATAGAGCGCTAATATACTATCTTTGGTCAGCTTGGACTTTTCCCTCTCTGTGGGCGCGGCTTGCTTGAAAAAGTTTTCTTCCTCCGTCTTCAGGTCTGACTTGGGCTCTTCCTGCTTGGGGGGCTCTGGTTTCTCTTGTGGTGCTGAGAAGAAGCTGGAGAAGATGTCATCGCTGGGCTTCGAGTCTGGCTTTGAGGTGTCCAGGCCTAATAGGTCTGCGGAGCCGTTGGAGGTCTGTGGCTTGGTTTCTAGGTTAGTTGGCGTGCTGCGACCTAGTTTTGGACTGACCGATGATTTCGGTTTTGGTATACTTGGGATGACGTCAGATTTCTGGAAATACAAAACATTGATAACACCATAAGGCAAGCAAAGACATCTCATTCCTTTAAACTACTTGTGAAGGAACATTACCTAAGTTCTCTGCAATAATTATAAATAAATATATTTGGATCGACATGTATATGTATATATATATATATAAATTTTATGTATTTAATTTCTTTTAATAAGATGCCGTACACCTCCAACTACCAAATTCATTATCTAGATATTAATGTATTCCATCCAATGGTTGTCTGGAAGAGATCGCCGAGTGCGATAAGACCGCCAATTGTACTTTTTGCCTATGATGTACTATGATGTAAATTAAATATAGTGTACAATAAAGCATATAAATAAATAAATAAATAAATTGATTTATATGAATAAATTAAATTACATTATGACAATAGAGCTGACGACTTCATAATTTTCTTGACACACAGGGTTATATTAGAGAGAGAGGTAGGGTATAACGGGTTTCCCGTTCGAATTTGGAGCCCCGACTGGGGCAGGACCTCCACCACCAAACCTGGTGGTTATGTACTACAGAGTTTTTCTGAACAGATTTAAGACACTGTAAGCTTTGTGTTGGAGGCACGCTGAGGGACCCTTGAGGAAAGGCGTGAAGAGAGAGTCAGACTCACATTATATTTCTTATCGCTGATGCTGGGAGCTGGCAGTGGTCCTAATCCTGAAGACGTGGCCTTCTTTTTCCTCTTCTGTCTCTCGATCTCCTCGTCTATTTCTTTGTCCCTGAAATTATTATGTAAATAAACCAACTTAACTATAGTGATTTATTATACTTATAAAAAGATGCAATAGGAAGATGCAAATATTTGATCAATCGTTGGTCGGCAGAAGACAAGAGTAGTTGTGTACAACGCGATATAGGTATTGTACGATAGCGAATCCAGGGTATGTCAGAATAAGCATGGTTTAAAATTTAAACCATACTTACTGCCTGTCAAATGCCATTTAAAATTTAAATGGAGATGAGATGCGTTCTCTTCAAAAAATGTGCGGCGTAATATTACTAAATTGAATCCGCAATGAAGAGATTCCCAAAGCAACTAGAAAGATGAAGAAGGGCATGTTACGATAGTTTGGACATATAGAATGGATGAGTGAAGAAGGATTGATGAAACCGATATACGAAAAGTGTGTTAAAGAAGAGACGTAGAGAGTAAGTATAGGTTCCAACTACCTTGATCAAATCCATCGGACACTCAATGATGAGAACAAGTAGTAGAATCTTAAAACATAACGAGCTTGTATTATTAAACTGATGAATGTGGACGAAGCGAAAGAGGTCACGCCAGCTGCTTTGCGAGCCTCATCATAACTTTCCTGTTTTTTTTGGTAAGGCAGTTTGGCTATGCACTTTAGGTCCAGTTCGCTGGACGACACTCAAATCACTGCGATCAGTACTTCTATGGATCAGAAAGGCTGTTAAACTCACCAGTTAACCTTGGGCAGTGCCGGCGGCACCCACTCCTTGGCGATGTACTTCTTCTGCTCATACTTGGCTCGGATGAAGGCTTCCAGAGAGGAGTCGTTCTGCGGCCGCCGGAATGAATCTGGTAGGTTGGCCTCGTACACGGCGCGAGCGCGGCTGTTGCCCATTTGTTGTAGGGATACCTAAGAAAAAATATATCTTAATATATATAAATTACACATCACGTTGTTTGTCCGCGATGGACTCCTAAACTACCTAACTGATTTATACAAATTTGCACACCGCGTTTGATCCAATTTGAAAGATAGGATAGCTTACATCTCAATTTATAGTTGCAATATTATTTTATTGCAAATTATTTGTCTATTATCGACAGTCACAATTATCTGTTAGCTCCAAACGATTCCAACAGATGGCGATTTGTTGACTGGATTGAGTAAGTATTTAGTTACAATGTAATATAACAAAACATTACACACAGCAACGCAACGCGGGTCCGCTAGTAAATCTTACTATCTTACTAATATTATAAATGTGAAAGTTTGTAAGTTTGTTTGCGGCTTTTTCACAGCCAAGCGGCTGAACCGATTTGGCTGAAAGTTGAAATGGTGATAGCTTATACATAGGAACAGAACATAGGCTACTTTTTATTTTTTGTTAATCCTGAAAAATTCAAAGTTCTTATATTATAATGTATGATGCTCTTTCACGGCATAGCGGGAGAACCGATTCTAACAGGAAGATTCCCAATGCTACTTTTTCGAACTCTACGCGGGCCAAGCCGCGGGCATAAGCTAGTGTATATATAAGAGACGCAGTTTATCGGTTTACCTGTCATCTTTTGCGCGTAATGCGTGAATTTTTCCATACAATAAGTTCGAATACAAATGCATGTCGCAGGTTTCCTCGATTGAACATAAAACGTATTCACCACAGCCAGAGGTACGACATCGTACACTGGTTTTAAGTTGTCGTGTGGTGTGTTTGGATCTGGCTGCCGCCTCGGCAGCGCCCCCCGCCGCACGTGTCGTCAGGTCTAGACGCAGCGAAGGTCCTGACACAAGTAGCTTTAGTTCGAATTAAATCACAATTACCACTTGCTCTGGAGTCCACGAGTCGAGGTTGACGCTCTTCACTTTGGAGATATGCACGCCGAGGTTCCGGTGAATTCCGGCGCATCGGATGCACAGGAAGATGCCTAAGTTCCATGAGGCCCATCTAGGACCTGAAGCATATTGTATTTACATTTACTTCTCATCAGAAAAAAAGAGTACTAAAATTATATAACATAACATACACTTCTGGGATGCGATGGGACAACCTTGTCTCTATTAATAAAGCCTTCTTCAGGTACAATGAGGAAATTAAGAGTACAAAATTATACAGCATAATATACACTTCTCATGAAAAAAAATTAAACACCTTGCAAGTTTATGTTATCTTGCACCTTGCAAGTCTATTAATAAAGCCTTCTTTAGGTACAATGAGGAAATTAATATATAGTATTACTCACTATTAAAGGACATAAGACATATATTCCTAAATATACACATTTTACTTTTTTTTAATTTTTTTATTTTTTTTACAAATTTAATTTTACTTACAAAACATAAACTTGCAAGGTGTTTCGTTTTTTTTCATGAGAAGTGTATTTTATGTTGTATAATTTTAGTACTCTTCATTTCGTTATTGTACCTGAAGAATGCTTTATTAATAGAGACAAGGTTGTCCCGTCAGTCAGTTTTAACTTATTTTAATACATACTAACATTATACGGACTTAAGGAATATAAAGGGTAATTTATATATTACAATAACTAGCTAAGCCCTACGGGTTTGCCCGCATAAAATTTTATTTCATTTTTAGATTTTTTCTTGAATTAAGAATATTGTAACTTAATACAGCTACCAACTATCACTGCCAAATATCATCCAATTCCATTCAGAAATCTTTGCGTAAAAGACCAACAAACAACCTCAGAAACTTATGCATTTATAATATTAGTAGGATAACCTAATAACAATCTTAATGTTGACAAAATTACAATATGTATGACTGAACTGATGAAATTATGATAATGTCATAAATAGTTGCAAATAATGGCATAAAAATGCAATAAATTTCCATTATACAAATACTTTGCATATTTGCATAATGGATATAGATATTGCAAAATCATCTTTAATTGCTGATACCTTATCTATGAGATTATAGTGGTGTATGTAGTTAATGTTAATGTTTCAGAATGATCACATAACTTCCTATGCCCATAACAGAAATGAAAACATTATTGTATACAATTTCAAATATGTACTTTATAAATAAACCAAGCATAAATCATTTCTCACTGCACCTTAGACATTCCGACAAT